>JAKTWR010000047.1:0-75970 GCA_030582415.1 Wickerhamiella vanderwaltii | reverse complement strand
ACCAGCTGCTGATGCGCGCATTCACGCCATATATATAGACGGGTAACTCCCTAAGTTTTAACAAAGGCCAGGAATTGAGGCCCAGACATATCTAGATAGTGAACTATGAACAAAAAAAAAAAACGCCCGCTGCAGGGCCATCTCCCTCGAAGCGCCAGACGAGCGGACCGGGCGGCTATTCCCCCGCTGATCCAGCTTTTCCTTATTGAGGAGACAGGTGCTAATGCTTTTCACCCCAGCGACTCTCTTCCTTTCAAGTTCACGAGCATGCCGCTGGAAGCTGGTCAGCCAGTGCACCGCAAAGCTTTTGTCGAGATCCAGAAAAAGTATAACCAGGCGAAGATGGATTTCTCGGCATACCGACCGCCGCCTTTGGGTGCGCCTGAACCAGAGCGCCATATCTCGAGTGCAACGGTGGTCATACCCTACTGCTTTCCGACGCGAACATTCGAAGAATCCGCTGAGCGCCTCCAACAGGAGGTGACCGAGAAGTTCTCCTTTCTCCTGACATTCTGGGAGGCACTGGCGGCACAACAATTCAAGGAGGTGACTGCTTTTCAGACGTGGCGCCTGCTCCTGAGTAACAAACTTGACATGCCAGGACAGTGGGGCCCCGAATGGCTACAAGCGGCCCGCGCGTGTACGTACCGCGAACCTGTCTGTCCCCTATACCGGATCGACAGCGAAACCAGTCGGCACATGACTTTTGATTGCCCTTTCACTATCTACTGGTGGCAGGAGCTACATATGCACCTGCCTACATATGCAACCTCATGGAGGGCATTGTATGCTAGCTTCCCTGCATGCGGTACACCGCAGGCGCAACGCCAATGGCACTCCTCGCTCGCAAATTTCTACCACGCGATACACCGTATTAAGGTCACGTACCGCTGGCATAGAGAACAACAACCCGAGCTGGAGGACCCCAAGCTTGTGGATTTTATACGCCGATGGCTTGTCCACAAAGGTGGACTTTACCCCTGAATTCCCGATTGCAGTCTGATTAGTACCTCTACAGCGTTCCCTGAGCGCTCTTTTTGGTTCTTTTAGATTGCCACTATATTGCAATCGTTGTAGCTAAGACGCTTGAATACGTCATTGATTTATATTGAGGTTATAGTTATAAAAACGATTAAATTGAAAAAAAAAAAAAAAAACGAAAGGCTACACATATAGCATACCGCGACCACAAGTGCGATGGATTTCAAAAAAAAAAAGATGGTCCCCCGTGATCGTTAGCCTACAGAACTCTACCCGCACTAGATGAAACTACAACCTTAACTGAGCCATGAAACGGCTTTGGATGGATGCCTGATCTCTGCCACTTGAATTATTTGGGAACGTTCCTGATTTGATGGCACAGCATTCACACACTCCCTGGGCTGAAAGGAAAAGACCATGTCCAGTACCTGTTTCTCAGCGTACAAACACGAAGAACCAAATTATTAAATTCACAGTCCTTACAGGGCATACCGCCATACGCGTTCATTGGATAATCCTTTGGACCCACATGGTCTATGACTTATGTAGTGCTAATAGAACGGCCAGCCTTACGCTGCGCCGGAGACCTATATGTCTCTAGAATAAATTATTTCAAAAAAAAAAAAAAAAAAAACCCCTGCTTCCCCGAGAAGCGACCACATGGCCAGAACTATATGCTACTTTTCCAGCACAGAGCAATCTCACGACTCAGCGAGAATGGCAGGATACAATAGCTAATTTTCTACACGCTATTTACCGACTTAATGTCACATACAGGTGGCATCGCACAGAGGCCCCGGTGGCGAGCATCCCCAAGTTCGTGGACTTTATTGCCCAATGGCTAGTCCATAAGGGCGGACGGTACCCATGACCCGAGATGACTACAACATGAACCTCATTGCAAAATGAGGCACACACTACTGCATACGGTCACCAATTATGTAGGACGAGTATAAGTCCCTAAAGATATATAAACGGACACATAGTTAACGACAATGAGGAAAAAAAAAAACAGATGTGGCACACCGAAGGCGCAACGCCAATGGCACTCCTCGCCAAAAAAAAAATCGCTTTTGGCCACCACCCGGTGACGTGGCGACAGGCCGATGTGGTCTACATCAGAAAGCGAGGAAAGCGAGACTGGTACAAGCCGAGTTCTTACCGGCCCATCTCTTTACTCAACACATTGAGCAAGATCCTGGAATGCATTGTGCATAACAGGCTCACAAAGCTGTTAAATGACGTTCTCCCTGCTGAGCAGTTTGGCAACAGGCGAGGGTACAGCACATCTGATGCTCTACTCTGTCTGCGTGAAGATATTGAGCGTGAAAGCTCTGAAAAAAAGTGGACCTCAGCCGCATTTCTTGATGTGGTGAGTGCATTTGATAACGTTCGTCGTGGTCCGTTGTGCGCAGCCTTGGCTGAGTATGATGTTCCAGCGACTGCAATTCGATGGGTTTGGACTTTTATGAGTCGACGTCAGGTTAGCATTGTCCTTGACGGTGTGAGTTCTCCGATGGCTAAGGTGACTACTGGTATCCCTCAAGGTTCCCCCATTTCGCCCCTGCTTTTCAACATTGCGATTGGAAGGCTTTATGATGTTGTCAAAAACACTGGCAGCAAGATTATTGGCTACGCTGATGATCTGACTATCTATTGTTCTAGCAAACAACTAGACGAGAATGCTGGAAAACTATCTAAGACTGTTACTGAGATGCACCGCTGGCTTGCCGAGCGTGGCCTCTCCTTGGACTATAGTGACAAGTGCCAGTATGTTTACTTTAAAGTTGCAACTAAGAAGCTGCCGCTTCAGCCGCCTCTACTATTACCGTCTGGTGACTCTGTTGCCGCACAGGATAGCATGAAGCTTTTGGGCGTACATTTTGACCGTGCTCTCTCCTTTCAGAAGCACCGAGACTCCACCTTGGCCAAGGTCAAGGGAGCTGTAGCATTAGCTACTTCTTTTGGAACGCTGTATCGTGGTGTGCCACCGAGTACTCTGAGAACGCTGTACATTTCGTGCGTGCGGCCTATTTTCGAATATGCCTCACACGTGTGGGATGCTACCCCCAATTGGACTTTCCGAGGCGACCTCCAAGTTGCACAGAACCGCATTCTCCGACGAGCGATGGACGCTCCCAAGCATACTCCTGTTCCAGTTGTATGCCATAAGATGCAAGCTGTCCCCGTTTCTGTGAGGCTTGACGATATCCACTTGCGAGCAACCTTTCGGCTGTTCTCAAAGCTGAATGTGGCGAACCCTATCACCAAGAGGCTGGTTCCTCTTGAACTGGTTACAACGTTGCAATTACTGAAGACAAACCTGATGGAAGTCATCCGGAATCTTGAGAGCTACGGCCATGATTGGGCTGCTCCTCTCTGTACTGTGAATGTCAGAGATACCTCTTATGCTATCTCCGACGCTTCCGCCAAGCTTTTGCTCGGCAGTTGCACGAACACGATCCGCGGCCAATCTAAAGGCTTTTGGAATCGATGGCTGAACCAACCCAGACAAATGACTGGTCAGCTGTTCTACAGCTTCATGAATCGTTGCTCCACCTTTGGACCCCGCCCCGACACTACTATTATCTGTGCCCAACCAGTGCGTTTTGCCGCTCAGGTCTTTGCCTGGCGTAGTGGTCATTCACACGCAGACAGCTTCAATGCCGCCAATGATCGAGTTCGACCGACTTGCTCATGTGGTGAAACCATTTCTGATGCTGCTCATGTTCTTCTCCGTTGTCGTGCGTAACTTAAAGACATCCTTTCTCAATGTTCGGCAATGGAAAATCTCACGAATTCTTGCATATGTTGCATCGTACCCCTTATGAATTGAAGTGGTTCCTGCGTGAAATTCTTCCAAAATCATACGTCTTGCCTGTGAATCTGGTACTAAAATAGCTTCATATGGACGAGGATCAGTCATAGGATTATCATCGTTAGGTGGAACGACAGGGGAGAAATAAATTAAATCATGTTCAACGTTATAACGGAAATTTTGAGCTTCCTTGAAGTCTCGAGTATACGTTACTTTGTCTCGACTGAACTATTTAATTAATTCTCTGAGTCTTGGGTCTTGTTCATACGTCTGTCGGATTGTATTCAAAATTTTATCATGCATAATAGGTACTGCAGCCGCTGCATTAACGTTGGCCACAAATATCGGAGGTGCATTAACATCAATGGTATGTTCATTGATAAAATCGGAATTGTATTGTCTGCTAAGTCCGTCAGCAAGAGTATTAGATTTTCCAGGAATATATTGCAAGGATAGATCATACTCTGCCAAAGTATCGAACCAACGTAACAAACGACTGGTAGGGGACTTTTGTGTTAACAGAAACTTCAATGATTGATGATCAGTCTGAATGATCACCTTTTGATTTATCAAACAATGTCTTCATTGAGTTAATGAATGAATTATCGCATACAGCTCCTTATCTCTCGTCGCCCAATTTAACTCTGAACCTCTGAGCGCACAGGAAAGGTATGCTATAACACAGGGTTTATATCGCTTCTTACCACCCTTAGTTGTTGATGCAGGGGATAGCTGATAAAGCGCAGCTCCAATTGCAGTATTAGAGGCATCACTTGCGATATAAAACGGCTTGTCTGTGTCTGCGATAGTCATTACTGGTGCACACGTTAATGCGCTCTTCAGTGTTTTGAAAGCCTTATCACACTCCGGAGTCCAAGCCCATGATTCTGCGTGGATAAGTTTTACCAATGGTCTTTCAATAGCACTGTAGTTAGGTATTGACCTTCTGAGATAATTGACGATACCTAAGAATTGTTGTATAGTCGTGCGTATACACAACAGCGCCAAGTCTTGGGTGCAGAGCTCCTTCACATGCCAACCAGTAACGAGGAGGAGCTCAAAGCGGTTATCAAGCAGTTGATCTATACTGCCGATGGACTTGAGAGGGTCTTCCATTTTCTCCGTCTCGTTGATGCTATGGAATAGCATGAATGCGACCACTAGTGCAATGATCCCCCGTGATCGTTAGCCTACAGAACTCTACCCGCACTAGATGAAACTACAACCTTAACTGAGCCATGAAACGGCTTTGGATGGATGCCTGATCCCTGCCACTTGAATTATTTGGGAACGCTCCTGATTTGATGGCACAGCATTCACACACTTCTCGGGCTGAAAGGAAAAGATTATGCCCAGTACCTGTTTATCAGCGTACAAACACGAAGAACTAAATTATTAAATTCACACAGTCCTTACAGGGCATACCGCCAAACGAGTTCACTGGATAATCCTTTGGACCACATGGTCTATGACCTATGTGGAACTAATAGAACGGCCAGCCTTAAGCTGCGCCGGAGACCTTTATGTCTCCTATTTCAAAAAAAAAACAGGCAGTGCTTCCAGCGCTGGTAAGCCATCTTTAACTAAAGAAACAATTTCGAATTTGCTTCCTGCTCCTGATATTCAGGTTGCTAAACGAACTGAACGCGTCGCGTCGCCACCACGCGCCGGCGCCATCGATTTGCTACAAGCCGAAGCGTCCAAGGCACCTCTGCATCAGACGCCAGACCGTGCAAATGGAGCTGCTGCTACTCCTCGGACGCAGAAATCGACTCGTCAGGTGTCTGAGACTGCACCTACGCCATCCCCAAAACGCAGATTGCTGCACAATCCCCCTGGTGTCAAAACCCCGGCGCGCACCTTTTCAGCGCGAAAATGTCCCCCTATTACGTGGACCCTGACCAACAGGACAGGCGCAACAGCCCTCTTGTAAATTTCCGGAGGCAACACGGTCAATTGACCGCCGAACCGTCACATTCTCCATCCAGACCCATCAGTGAGCAGGCAGAGCTCAAGGAGCTCCGTCTTGGCCACAAAACCATGAAACGCCAGATGGATGACATCATGGAACTCACGGTAAACCACGGCAACGCCATTCAGCGCTTGTCGGACAAACTCGACCGGTCCCAGGAAAAGGTCATCTCCTTAACCGAGGAAAACGCAGCTCTCAGAGTCACAATTGCTCAAATGAAAGCTGAGAACACCAATCTCGAGAGGAGGATTACAGGCAAGGACCAGGCCTCCGTCGTTGCGACCGCGACGCGCGTCTGCAACGAACAACTCCAGAGCCAACAGCAGGCTCTCAAAACCACTGCTGAAACCATACACAAGGTTGGCGCGCAGGCCCAAGCTGCACAAAGCACTGCGCCCCGTGCTCAGAACCTGGTCGCAAGCACGCAGAGCGCTACCGGCCCTGCAAACACTGAATCTGGTTGGACCACCGTCCCGCCAAAAAACCAAGAAGGTCTCCCCTTTGCCCGGATTATTCGGGCTCAAAAGGCGGCTGCCCCCAAGCCCAAAAAAGCCGAACAATTGTGCATTGAAGGGCCCAAGAACAACGATGTGCAGGATGCCAACTCTTCTTCCATGGAGGACGATGCTGGACTCTCGGCGCAAAGGACTTCTTCATCGACAATACCCGTTCCGGTAACTACAAGGCCAGCTTCCTCAAGGATGCTCCCTTCGACCCTTCTGCCTGGACGGCTAAACTTGGTCTCACTTCTCTGGACACCAACAACTGTAAACGCGGTGTTTACTCTGGTCTGCCTGCCAGAGTGACTGCAGAAGTCCTCGAGGAACATCTCAAAGAGCTTGGCATTAGCACTCCACTGGCACCCACCCTAATGGCCACCAGACCTGACGGCACACAGACCTTCAAAGTCTGTCTGAAATCTGAAGATGACATTGCCCATGCCGCTGTCATCTACATCCACTACTCGCGCTGCGTGCTCACTGAGTACAAGGAACGCGCTTCGACTCGCAACACTCGGCGCAAAACTGGACCCTTGCCAAACTCGCAATGATTG
This sequence comes from Wickerhamiella vanderwaltii, assembly GCA_030582415.1. Taxonomy (NCBI): domain Eukaryota; kingdom Fungi; phylum Ascomycota; class Dipodascomycetes; order Dipodascales; family Trichomonascaceae; genus Wickerhamiella; species Wickerhamiella vanderwaltii. Next base: position 69,145 of record JAKTWR010000047.1, on the reverse strand, counting down.
AATTGAGTGTCTTGCAATACAACATCTACCGGTGTCTCAAAACCTTTCGTGCCCTTTTCAGCTTGAGGGAAACGAACAAATTTGATCTCGTTCTACTACAGGAACCTCCGCGCAACACATTTCAGACCGCGCTCACCGCCACCAGACGAGACTGGACCCCCATCTTCTTTGACGACGAGGAAATTGGCCCTCGTGCGATCATCATGAAACGAAACGGCTCTCCATTCTATGATCAAATCTTCACGACGACGCTACCTGCTGACCCGGACTTTGCTGCTGTACGAGTAGCCAACACCGTGATTGTGTCTGTGTACAATCAACGAACCCCAAACCAGCTGCATCCTGGACATGGACTGACCCGACTCAGGGAACTTTTGCCTGCGCATACAGGCACCAACCAGATTGTCATCGCTGGCGACCTCAACCTACATGACCGCTCCTGGTGCAACTCTGGCAGAGCAGCTCACGCTGCTGACGTTGAGAATATCCATTGGCTCAAGTCTGAACTAGAGCTCTGCTCCCCACGCTTCAAGAAAAATCACAACCTTGGCGCTAACATTGACCACACTTGGGCCTCCCCCTCGCTAACGAGACTGATATGCTGCTCACTGCACAAAACTGCTACCACGAGCGATCACCGGCCCCTAAAATGGACTGTCAAAGTTGATCTGAACCCGCCAAAAGAGCGTATAAACAATTTGCGCTCTATCAAGCGACTCAATCTGAATAAGTTACACCAGAAGGAGTTCCTCAGCCATCTTGAAGAGCTACTGGAAGAGGATGGTGCCTGCAAGCTCTCATCTGCAAAACGTATTGACAAGGCTGCGCTCGACCTGTCGGACAATCTTGTTCTCGCAGCCCAGGCCGCGGCCCCGCAGCTGAAACTTGGCCCGTGGACTGACCCGGCTTGGAACCGCACCGTTGGTAAGGCTCACAAGAAGGCAGTGAAGCTCCGCCATATCGCTGAGCGATCTGAGGACCCCGCTGACGTCAAGAATGCAGAGACGGCCGCTGAGGCATTTCAAGAGGCCCTGGCTACCTCGCGCACACAACGCTACACCAAGAAACTTGAGGAGACACGCGATGAAGAGATATGGTCCCTACGCAGAGACGTGTAGTACCACGCTGTAGTCGTCCGCCAAATCGATTATATAACTATGTAGAATAGACTTGACACAGTGAAAAGGAAGACTTATATGCGAAAGGGTCACCATATAGTGAGCGAGATAAAGCAGGAAATGACCCAAACACTCTGCGGCGTTTTTATACCTTGAAAATTTTGCAATTGACGCAAGAACCTTTTTTTTTTTGGTGGCCAAGATGAGTCTAGTGCGACGCGTTAGAAATCTTAACTGCTGTCCTATCGAGTTTCGAGATATAAGACAACGCAGTTTTTAAGTGTATTTCCACTATATGAACTAGTAAACTAGTTACTTGTTAGCTGTAAGTCCTTGAACATCTCAGATCATGTGACTGCCTGAACATGGTGTTCTGCCAGACTGAGCACACGGCGTGGCAGTGAGTGCACTAATGGATACACTGAACACTCTCAACACTCTAATTGGCTAACTAGCTCATAACTGGGGAAACGGTCTACCTGATTGACCGCCTGATTACCTGCAGGATACAGTATAAATATGACAGCTTAGATCTATGGCAGCACTTCGATACTGAATTATGAATGACTCTTACTCTTGTTCTAAGACCACTTTCACTAAATCAACTGATAAGTTCATACCGCTATATTTATAAAAAAAAAACGGCGATGGCCACTACACTGACCCTGTATGATGGGGTCCTTTATACTTCTATAAGACTGAACATAATTCATGTAAATGGTAAAACTTTGAATTAATACTACGTGTAACCAACACGTTTAAAGATAATAGTGTTCAGTAGAACGGCGTGATGCTCATGCTTCTCGTGCGGTCTGTGAGCTAGCTGGCAGCATAATTTGACGACGGGCCAGGTGTGAGACACCGAGGAATTGATCAGGTTGACTATTGATTATTGATTGTTCATTTATTACTATGAAATAAGGGCTAATGCAATGGGGCTATCTTTTTTTATAGATGCAAGGTTTGAGGAGAGGTGTCTTATCCTCTTCTTGATCAATAAATTTTGGTTTCCTGTCGTAATTGCGCTGGCTATCACTTTTTGGAAAGTTCACGAACTGGAAAGTAACAAACATTTTATTGGACTCGTCAGTATGTTTATGGTGTAATCCGTATGATTTCAATTTATCCACGAACCGTTGAGTATCGGTCTTGTTTTTGACAATATCGAAACGCGATTTAATTTCGGAGATCCAAATCTCGCCAAATGGCTTAAGGATTCGAAGTGCTTCCTTAATGAAATCTTCAGTATTCGTACCCATAAGTGCGAGACAGAAAACTACAACGTGGGCACTACTATCGGGTAGCGGAACATTTGCAATATCAGCTACCGTTATGCGGTTATTGGCCTTGTGAAGGTCAAAACTATGAACAGTGAACTTGGCTCTTTTGGATCTAGGACCACCTTTGAGTTTAGATACTTGCAGGGCCAATTGTGCTTCCCCACACCCCATATCTGCCACTACGATCTGGCCGCTTTTTTCAGCAGGGAGGCCACCAGGAGCGGAAAGAGGTTTTTCAAGTCGTTGCTTAAACATTTTGATCATACTATCGACCGGATTTTCAGGCCATGATTCGACTTGATGTCTGAACCCAGAGTGGTACTCACCAAAGAGTTCTGGGGACTTTTTGAACAAATCGACGGCTTGACCAGAAGGCACAGTATATAATTGTTCATTTATCCATCTGAAGCGGCCGCCACTAAGTTTCTGTTGCATTTTTTGTTGCATTGGTGTAAGTTTTGCCTTTTGAGTAGCCACTTTAGGGGGAAGCGATGCACCCTTGGGAGTTTTTGGTACGCTTTCTTTGGGAGTTTCGGTTTTCTTTTCCTGTGTAGTTTCGCCCGATTTTTCATTCGATTTTTCAAACTTGTCCGTTTTATCCTGTAGCGGCTTGGATTGCTTGGACTTCTTTTGCTTTGGCTCGCTCACTACATCGGGGCCCTTTCTTTTACCGCGAGGATCTGTCTCTTTAGGTTTAGATTCTTTAATCTGATCTTTGCCCTTTGTTTCTGGCTCAATAGTAGCGGGTGCAACATCAACGTCATCTCGCCCGAGCTGTTTGAACAAAGATTGAAGATCGTCAGCACCGACATTGCCTTCTGCTTTCCTTTCTTTACGATTCTTTTGCTTGCTATTATCCTTTTTAGGCGCTGGTAGATCAAAACTAGTTTTAAACATGATGATGTAATTTTTTCCAGGCATCTTTAGCCTCTTGTAGAGATCCTCAAGCTAAGGACCCCACCCATTTGGTATCTAATCTCCTTGCACCTACCCCATGTCTAGAGATTATATTACTTGCCATATCCTTGATACTGTCAAGGGAATCCCTGCTAGTGGTGTCCCAGCCACTCTATCTAGACTTGATGGTCAAGACTTTACGGTTTTAGCTAGCGGAGCTACTGACGATGATGGCCGTATCTCCAACTGGTCATCGAGGCCTGTGACCGCGGTGCACCCAGGTGCTTATAAAATCAAGTTTGAGACAGGACCATATTTGGCTAAAATTAGCAACAATGAGCCATTTTTTCCGTATGTTGAGATTGTTTTCAATGTAACAAATCCCCCACAGGCTCACTACCATATCCCCCTTCTACTCAGTCCTTATGCATATCATACATACCGAGGTAGTTAAGGTCCCTTTGTTCGGCTGATTAATGAAGCGTTAGATCGCGACCGATGTCCCGACGCGTAAATAAATTTTTCAAATAAATTGCAAGACCATAAATTACCATAACTTATTAAATTATGAGGAGCTTTTTAGTTTACACGTTCCGCCCATTTGTGGCCGCATAGCACATACCCTTTGCTTGACCGGCGGCTAGTATATATGTCGGCCATTACCATCTTGTTCTCCCCACATGCACCAAGTCCCGTTCGAAGCTCCTACTGCACAAAGCAAGCCGCCTGCAGCGGCTAAACTGGATGAAAAGCAACAAAAAGATTATCAGACCGTCCTTGATCATTTCACTGCTAAAGCAGACCAGTACAAGGATAGTGAGCGGGCCTGGCTCAGCCGCGAGTGCATCTTGCGGTATTTGAGAGCCACTAATTGGCAGCCCGAACACGCAATTAAGAGACTAGTGAGTACCCTGGAGTGGCGCACTAAGTTTGGCGTTGAAAAGCTGACGGCAGACTATATAAGTCCCGAGTACGAGACAGGTAAATCGATTATTTTAGGTTGGGATAATGGTGATCGGCCATGCCTTTATCTTAAACCCGGTCGCCAAAACACCAAGACATCGCATCGTCAGGTAGAAGCACTCGTATTTATGCTCGAACGCGTTATTACAATGATGCAGCCTGGCCAGGATCAGTTGGCGTTGCTGATTGATTTCCAGCCCGTGAACATTCCCAATTCACAAGCTTCAAAGCTCCCAGGCCTTAGCACTGGTCGTGAAGTATTGTCTATTTTGCAGGATCACTATCCTGAACGTCTTGGAAAGGCCCTGTTGACCAACATGCCCCGGTTGGCCAAACTGTTTTTGAAAATGATCCACCCATTTATTGACCCATTGACTAGAGAAAAGCTCGTTTTTAGTGAACCATTTGTCAATTATGTTCCTAAAGAGCAGCTCGAGGCAGAGTATGGTGGTGAATGTGAATTTGAATATGACCACAACGTGTACTGGCCAGCTCTAATTGAGTTGACCGAAAAAAGACACCAAGACTTTATGGCCAAATTCAATCAGCTAGGTGGGAAAATTGGCTTAAGTGAGAGCGCAATGAGAGGAGATGAATCAAACGACGTTAATGGTACTGCTGCTACTAATGGAACTACTAACGACACAACTAAAGCCACTGTTTAATAACAATCCGCAATGGATAACATTTTTTTAACGTATAGATTAATGTGACGTATGTAATTGAATAGAAGCAAAGGTCGCACAATCGTGAATTCCGCTACATTTGGTCCCCCGAGCAATTGAGGGCGGTTTCCGGGGCCCCACGATTGGTCATGCAGTCACAGATTTCTGCTCGCGGTAGTTAGGGAAAAAGAATAAAAGCCTTGAATTTACTTTAATAAATAATGCTATAATCGTAAACAAAGCACCATTACATCATGGATCACACTATTGACGTGCTCGCCCTCCACTAGAGATCTACGTACCTCGACACACCTCTATTACCTTGGACCCCCAACCTTAGACCCTTTGTAGCAATTTGATGAGTGAACGGACGCCATTACTCCGAGCGGCCCTGCCACCACGCCAAAATGAAAAACGGATCCGCAAATACGCAGCTATAATTCTAAGTGGATTTATTCTTTACTGCGTTTACCTCGTACTTTTCCTCCCTCGCACGTCCTACCAGCGAGACTGGAATCATTTACACGGAAATATACTTTCACGCCAGGAAATTGAGCGATTTATTGTCAAAACCGTCGATCCAACCAAGGTATACGAGAATGCACAGTCGTATTATCTTAGTGGGCCCCACATGGCTGGGTCAGGTGCTTCACTCGGTGAGTGGACTCTTGCAAAATTCGAAGATTTTGGACTCAAAACAGAAACTTACTCTGCTGATGCCATTGTGAACACACCAATGGAAGCATCTGTACGGGCATTGGAAGATTCCAACCTTGTTTTTGAGCTGGATCTGGACGAAGACCAGCTCGCGGCCGATCCCCCTACCGAGCTGATTGAGCGAATTGAGCCATTCCATCCATACGCAGCCAATGGTAATGTTACGGGCAAACTTGTTTATGGTAACTATGGCCGTCTAAAGGACTTTGCGGCCCTTAGGGACCAAGACATCTCAGTCACCGGCCGCGTGCTGCTGGTACGATCCGGTAAATTGCCTGCTCATATACTGGTCAAAAACGCCAAGGCTAATGGTGTCATTGCTGTCTTGGTTTACTGTGATGACGCTGACGATGGTAAATATACTGTGGGCAGTGGTTATAAGGCGTACCCTGAGGGACCTGCCCGTAACCCTAGCAGCGTTAAACGAGAAACGGTCCTCGATTACACTATTGAGCCAGGCACTATCCCCAAAGGTGGCATCCCTAGCTTGCCTATCAGCCTCAATAATGCACAGCTTCTGAAACGGCAGCTGGGCCAAGGCGTGGGGCCTTCGAGCCTCGACTTTGAAGTTTACAGCCAGCAAAGGACGGAACCAGCAAAGCTTTTCAATGTATTTGGTACAATCCCTGGTATTGTTAAGGAGCAATTAATTGTGGGCAACCATCGCGATGCACTTGTCTTGGGCGCTGCTAACGGTAACTCTGGCTCAGCCGTGATGCTCGAAATCGCTCGTGTATTAGGGGAGATGTACAAGAAAGGTTGGAGACCATACCGCTCGATTGTTTTCGCATCATGGGATGGTGGGTTACATGGCATGCTAGGGTCGACAGCGTGGGCCACGGAAAATAAGCATAAGCTTCGCAAAAGAACTGCAACGTATATTGATATTGGTGCCGCCTACACAGGGCCCGAGTTTGTTGCCAAAGCCTCCCCTTTACTTCGTAAGCTTGTTAAAGACTGTGCAGAACGCGTCCCCTCACCTAGACTCGACGATTCCAGCATGTTGAATTACTGGGAGTCAGGGAGCCATGGACATGCCCACGTAGGTACTCTATCAACTGGTGATTTTAGTCCTTTCTACAACCATCTTGGCGTGCCCAGTCTTACTGCCCAGTTCCAGTCGAATGAGACGACCCACGTATACCATGCTGGTTCGAACTACGATACTATTAACTGGCAAAAGTCGTTTGCCGATAGCAAATTTGAAGGCCACGCGGCGTTGGCACGACTCCTGGGTCTTGCAACCGCAAACCTAGCATCTACCCCGGTGCTTCCACTACGTGTCGTTGAGTACGCGCGGGTAATACAGAGAAACGTACTTCTAATGCTCGGTGAGCGTGAAGAAGAAGAGATTACCGCGCTTCATGATGCCTCCTCACAGTTTGTTATTGCTGCGACGGACTTTGATCGACGCCTCAATAGTCTTTCCGAGCGATATATTCTCGATTACCCTTGGTATAAGTTTTGGAAGAAACTTCAACTGGGAATTATGATGCGAGTTGCCAATTTTAAGCTCATGTACTTGGAAAGTAAGTTTTTGCACCAACCGGGACTTACTTCTCGTCCCTGGTACAAGCATGCCTTTATTGGCCCTGATATTGAAACTGGTGAGACCCAAGTGCTTCCGGGTATACAGGAGGCATTGAGGAGATCTGATTTAGATGAGCTTTTCTATTGGGTAGGCGTTTCTACTGATTGCTTGATAAGTGCTACCTCGTGGTTGGCATAATCTTGACGCGCGTGCTCCTATAAGTGTCAGCAGAAAATATTCTAAAGTCTGCCTACGCACATCAAAGCTCAACTCTCCTAAGTGACTGACTGCCCAGCTACTTTGTAGATTGCATTGGCATGTCATTGTTTGTATTTATTATCGTACAATACTCGTGATTTTCAACGAACTCATAGTTCGCCAAAGTATTTTTATTTATAGTTACGTACATCATACGACATTTTTATATTCCCCCTCCTCACGTATTGACACCTCCTTCTGGCACTGTCTTTGATTAAAAAGATAATATTGCGGCCCTTTCTGCCGGCAGATGCAGGCGCGCTGCAGCCGTCGATGACATCATCGGCCTTCGGAGCACTACTCTACTTGCGATCTTAATAGCATCATGTCTAAATACGAATTCGGAGTTCAAATGACTTGTTCAGGCTGCTCGGGAGCAGTTGACAGAGTGCTCACTCGCTTACAGGGTGTGCAGGCAAAGGATGTTAACCTGGAAACTCAAACTGTCACAGTTGATGCTGCCGAGGGCCTCTCACTTGAGAAAGTTCAAGAAACAATTGCAAAGACCGGAAAGAAAATCAATTATGCCAAGGCCCTGTAATTTCTTTTCAACAATATAATACAAAATAGCACTAGAACAACACTCTATATAATTTAGTTTCCACCAAGATCAATCTTCTTGACATATTCCGTCAAGTTGGATACAAATCTGTCTTCGATTTCTCCTCCGTTTCCAGTAGATACTCTGAGCACTAGCTCATTGAGTTCTGTGCGGCCGAGAATATCGACATGCTCGGCCGTTTTGGCTCCGCCTCGAAGGTCAAAGTTATCGGGTTCATGTAGCATTTCCACAACTTTGATTTCAGAGTTACCTGGATTGTATTTGGAGTTCTTTTGCTTCCAGATATGGCACATTGAATGTGTCATTAATGATACAGTTCCGTCTCCTTCACCCATCAGCACGACATTATCATTTTCAAAGTCCATTGTGACATTGAGAGGAGTTATCGTGTCATTTGTACTATCTTTATAGGTATACGCTCGTTCCGCAGGGTTACCAACACCATAAAAACAGTAAACCTTCATACTGGGAGCGTTGGGTAAAGCAACTTCAAGCGGGTTACTCCATTTTGATGGATTGGCCTCGTTAGCCTTGAGCTCTTTTCTACTCGTGGCAATACCAAAGGAGTACATGGAATCGATGCGATCTCTCCAGTGAGAAGGAGTAATGTTTTTCAAGTAGCTGATAGAATCAGGAACGGTGAGGTTCTTGTCAGATAAATGGCTTTTGGCTTCATAAAATCCAACAAAATCTCCATAGGACCTACCGTACTTAGCCAAACTTTCCTCAGTGTCGTCGGGCGCACTTTCAAGGTTACCCCAGATAGCTTCGCCACCTTTGGGCATCATAGATGCAATACCGGGCCAAGTGAGGAGCATTTCACGGCGTTCATGGCGAGCAAAGAACTTCTCAAGACCATACACAGCCAATTGGTTAAGCTGGATTGTATCTCTCATTTCTCCGCTCATTAGAGCGGTAACGGCTTTGGGGGTTCCCAGCATCGATCCGGAAATGTCTACAACAGCCTCGACATATTTCTCACACCAATCAAAGCCTCCATTACCATATCCACTAGCTTCAGCCCATTTCAAGAAGTAAAAAATTACTTGAGAGCCCATGGAATGACCCATAAGTACAGTCTTTTCACCAGTAGTAGCAAAACTACGCTCGATAAGTGCCTTGAGCTCACTAAAGTAGCCATCACGACGCTCCAGGTCAGGGTACCCTAATCGCCAGTCATAAGCAGCCAAATGCATTGTATTCGGCTCATATCCGGTGGCGCTCAAGTTTTCAATGATCTTGTTCCAAATCCAGTACCCGGTGATGAAGAAATCAGCGGCTTCAAGACCTTGCATTGGCCTTACCGTAATATTGGCAGGGTCAAGACCGGTATCCTTATCGAGCATAATATGCTTGAGCCAACAATGCTTATCAGTGAGCATTGTTTTAATCATATACCAACCCCCCCATAGTGGTTTGCGATAATGTGGTTTACTAGGACATTTTTCGGTACCTTCGAGTCCCCAGCTCTCTAAAGTAGTAGAAATAACACCGGGAACCAATATAACGGGATGCCGAGGTTTGTAACCTTCATTTTTCAGCGCAAGCCCTACAGCAAAGCTATCGCTCATTTCTGCCTCTGACGTACCATTGACGTTCATAAACTTCACTATATCATTGAGAAAGGAATTAGGGAAAAGATTCCTGTGCTCGAGCAACCAATCTAGGTTTGCATCGGTACTTATCTGCTTAAAAGCATCGGATTTCACAAAAAGATGACCTCCTAAGATGGATCCAATGAGCCCACCGATAATAAAAATGAACTTTCCCGATGACCAGAAAGAAACCCTTTTACTAGAGGCTTTGGGCTTAGCTTTGGGCTCAGCATTCGTCTCCTTCACAGGCTCCTTCTTTGCTGCTCTTTTACGGTGTCGGACCATGTAAGCAACGACATGTGATGGGGCCCTTATCAGTATGGTGTGACGACAGAGCAAAGTATGGAACATTCGAATTTTTATACTAATGATGCTGCTCGTAACGCTATTTTTGCAGGAAGCGCTCGTGCTCCTTCACTACCTGCTCCTAAACCAGTGGCTCTACTTAAACCTCAACCCAAAGTCCGCGATATTCCAATTTCTCTTGAAGAGTTGCAGAAGCGGACTACTATTAGAAAACGTCACAATGGCCTCGCTAAACTCGCTACTCGCATAAGCTTTAATGATTTAGAGTCGATTCAAACTGATTCTTCTGCCTGGTCCATTGCTGCGATGGGTTTCGAGCCTTCTAAAGAGGTTAAAGGCTCCCTTAGCTCGTGGCTCAAACGCAACAATGGCCACATCCCATGAATGCTTGATGGTTTAGACATTATTTGGTATATCATCGCAATCAATTCACTGGACGAAGCTATTGCCAGAGCTACTGCTCTTGGTGAATTCCACTTGGCCACTACTATTGCATGCCTTGGAAGCAAAAAGGCTCAACATCAAGAGAATGCTCGTAAGAAACTCGCGTACCTTTCTTAATCTAGTGAAATCTCCAAACTTCCTCCATTATTAGTCCTTCAGATGCTCTACAGATGCACACCGGTGACTCTCCACCACGATTCGCCGGAAAAACATGACATGGTCTGAGGTGGACGCCTAAGTCTTGCCATCTCAGCAATTTGGGGATGTTTCTGGTTTCATCGCACTGCATCCACGCACTCCAGGCTGGGAACCAACTAAGCGAGTTCCTTTCAGATATATGGTATACACGCAGCAAAACATTTTTTTTTTTCAATTCTTACTACTAGACTCTACGGAATATACCATCTACACCATCCTCTGAACAGCCATGTGCTCACTAGGTCTATAATCTATATGGTCGTACAAGGATAGCATTGACCTACTCCAGAGACATTTATGACTACCATGTAAAATACCCAAATTGTCTTTACCGTCCGATTATTTCATTTCCAATAAACACCTTGCCCATGATGGATTCAAGCACCCTTGTGTGTGAACAACCATGATATAATCGCACTCAAACCGCTTTGGCCCGTAATTGTTGCGCTTAGGTCACTTTGCCCTGCAACTGTTGCACTCATATCGCTTTGAACTGGCAAACCATTGCGATCATAGACCTCTTGCAATACTGGTGTAAGTTCATTACCTGATGCGAAATACTCATACAGCGGACTAGCGTCAGCACACAGCTTATCACATATAGTGGAGTTCACATCAAATATCTTATAATAAGGGTCGAAATCTTCGTTGTTGGGCTTGTCTCTCCAAATATCCGTGATCATTTGGAAGTCACCTAAACTATGCATCATCATTGAGTATGAGTTCAGCAATTGCGAGCAAACTGCTGTATAATCAGTCATGCTTCCTTGAAATTCGCCTATTTCAACGTAAAATGCCATTAATACCGCATTAGCACATGCTTGCATTGCTACGAGTGTCCCATTGTTTGTTGCTCGGACCAATGCCAATTTCATTAGCAGTGCAGTCAGAGTGAAAAATCGCATATTGTCGAGTGGATTTGCCTGGGCTCAGGTATTTCGGCGTACACAGGAGACCCTATATATGCATGAGCAGGATGAGACTGCGTCTGTGTCTTTGTACAGATAATGTAGAGGCTGGGCACCAGTAACGTCATGGTACATGCATTTTTGCTTCGCTTGGTGCCGCACGATCAGTGCTTCCCCAATGAGTGTGGCCAATTGGTAGATATTCACATCATGCGATGGCTAAATCATGAAAATGATTAGTTCAATAAACTATGATAAGGCTTGGTCCAATCCATGGATGCAGCATCTGAATGGGTTATAGCGAAGTGCCTGAGCAAGAGAAGCCAAGACTCGTTTCTGTTTCTGACTGCGCAAAGGCTTAGAGGGGGACGTCACAGTGCTTATTCGATGTTTTGAACTGGCAGATTGTTTAGCAGTTCATTCTACTAATATGTACAAGTGGTTGTTATTTAATTGGGCTGTTGGAGTGCGAGTTTGTTCTAGCTGTAGTGAGAGGAGATCACAGTTCAGGACGCCAGTAGTCAAATTGACTCAGGTGATTGCATATTCAGCTGGAGACAGCCAGGGTGAAACAGGCAGTGATTGTACCCTAAACCCACTCCCACATACGCATGCTATTTTAATCCCTCCCCTACACGTTGAGTAGAAAAAATGAGTAAAGAACACGGTTCGAGCGATAATTTCGAACCGCTGCTAGCAAGTGATCTCGAAATTGTGTCCGAGGCTGTAGAAATTCTATGCGACAGGCTTTCGAATGGGAAACTAGACAAGAAGAAGCTAAACCTCTCGATGATGTCCCTGAGAAAAGCTGCGCTGAGGAAGAAAAGAAGAGAAAATCTCGAGTACATAATCGTTACACTGAGTTATATCCTCTTCATAATGGTCTTTGTGGTGGTTGCTCTGTTTCTACTAATAATGCTAGGTTTTATGGGGTATATGACATTCGATGTTATAAAAACAAAGTGGACACAGCCATGGTAATATGGCCATGTGTATGAGCTATCTGTTTGATTTTCCATTAATCTTATTACCTGGCTATTGACACTTCAATCTTGTAGTTACTTGCTTCACAGCTCTGAGTTGTACTGTGCCACTCAATTGCCGCTCTTTGAGCAAGTCGATAACAATTTATATATTTCAGATGGAAAACGTAAGATATAGAAACTATTATTAACCGATATTGACGTTCATGCGTCTCAGTATTCGGATGCGATAGGCGATAGGGCTGCATGAACATGGCCCCTCCATGGATGGAGTGAATGGTATTGCAATAGCCCTGCTAATCGCCATTTTCGATGTGTGATCACATATCTGAAAAGGTCGCGAATTTGACTTCCACTTGTTAAAAGTTAAGCACATTTATCAAGGAAATCCGCCCGTGCGATTGCGGCCCGTTGACATCTGCAGGGGTGAGTCAACTCTTGGGTCGGGTTCGAGTGTGGCTGCACTTAGAATGTAAATTTTTAAACCCGATTTAGCCTTTATTTCTCCCATGGCCTGATATGTGCGGGACTTGACTAGACTACACCAATGATATAGTAGAAGAATAGCTGCAGCTGTATGCAACCTCACTTGAGCGTTATCGGGAAACTAGGCTCGCACTCTTTAACTTTGGTTTAAACGAAATAGGTGACTGGGTAGCTCTAGTCTACAGTATGTCAGGGCGCTGGCAAACACGGGCTGGTGGACGGCTCTATAAAGCGTCACTTATATATGAGATGGGTAAATAGCCTGCTGAGGTAGAAAATAATAAAAGCTGCCAAGCTCTACAGGGAAGCATCCGATCGATACTAGTGGCCGTCACCCGGTACAGCAAGCGTAGCTTGACAGTCGATCCTCAATATTTCCACGAGGCAGCAGGTCAACGGTTAATACAACAAGAGCTCCTAGAGGAAAGAACAAACTATCAACATATCTACAGTACTCACTGCACGCCAGCCCACTTGCTAACAACTGCAGGGTCAATATGATGCAAACTTTGCTGATAAAAGGTGTACACACTACAATACTGTGGGATAGAAATTCAGGGGATGATAGCTATATACACTTGTAAAACTCTAGAGTACGATTTATAATACATCTAGATGGTAGAATTGTCGAGAACAAATCTATACTTGATGTCATTTTTAGCAACACGCTTCCAGGCCTCGTTAACATGTGCATAGTCGACATTCTCAATTTCAGAGACGACCTTATGCTCACCGCAAAAGTCAAGCATTTCTTGTGTCTGCTTAATACTACCAATGGGAGAACCCTTGATGGATTTCTTGCCGAAGACCAAGGGAACTGTGTTTAACTTCATCTCACCCATAGCGCCAACAATACACTGAACCGTACCAAACTTCATAAGAGAAACATAGGGTTCAAGATCATGAGGGACAGGAACGGTGTTATAGATGAAATGAAAAGAGCCTGCGTGCTTCTTCATGTCCTCTTCGTCGCTAGACACGACGATACCTTCAGCTCCGAGCTCCTTAGCACCAGCCAATTTGTTCTTGGATGTGGTGACGACCCAAACTTCAGCTCCGAGAGCCTTGAGGAACTTGACACCCATGTGGCCAAGACCTCCAAGACCAACAACAGCAACCTTCTGACCAGGTTTGATGTTGGCTTCCGAGATTGGAGTCCACGACGTGATACCGGCACAAAGTAGTGGTGCAGCAGCGGGTCCATAAATAGACTCGGGTACCTTGAGTACAAAGTGATCTTTGACTACAATCTCTTGAGAGTAGCCACCCTGAGTCTGTCCACCAAGATGGGAATCCACACCGCCATAAGTAAGAACAGGACCAGTCTTGAGACAAGGTACTTCCTCACCGCTCAAACAAGCTTCACATTCTCCACAGGAGTCGACGAGGCAGCCCACACCGACTTTATCACCCACTTTATGCTTGGTGACATCTTTACCGACTTCAACTACTTTACCGATAATTTCGTGACCAGGGACGACGGGGTATTGCCCATCAGCACCTTCTGGAAGCCAGTCACCGTGGCAGTGATGGAGATCAGAGTGGCAGATACCACAGTATTCAATCTTGATCTTGACATCGTTTGCTAGAATATCACGACGCTGAATTTCCACTGGAGTCACATCAGACGTTTTGCTAGTAGCAGCGTAGGCTTTAACAGTGTAAGGCATTTTATTGTCAAGAGATGGTTGGTACCTTGCGTTTTTTATAGGTGTGGATGCATGGTCGATCTTGCTGCATGATGCGCAACCGTAGCCTACCCCCTAGCTTGATATTACCCCATATCGACCACCAAGTAGGCTAAAGGGTAGAAATAATACAAAAATGTAGTATTAATGGCATGGTGTTGTAAAATTTTGACGTTATGCACGACCATCCATGAGTACTCGAGGCTCTGCCAATTTGCATATGCGTGACTTGTGCATATTAATGCATGATTTGTGAGCTTTGAAAATGTCTCTAGAGAAGCAGAAAGAACTGAAAGATAGTGATAAAAAATTCGCCGCTCAGTGTGTTGATGACGTTGCTGTACATTCTTTGCAATAATTCCTTCACAAGCTTTTCTTCATTAACAAGCGATTTTTCACTGTATATACATATGGTAGGGGAATTAGTTGCGGTGTAGCTGCTAGTGTTGCTTGATTCTGATCTTGAACTCACGTGACCGTTACCTGGAAGACTTTTTAAAAGGGACCGGATGTCTTCGGCACTCGGCGCCGAGGTGTTGGGATCTCGGTTTCCCGAGTTATTACGAGAGCAACTCTTAGCCGATGTGTGCGTGAGGTTCCATCGATTGTGCTAGAATTGTAGTTAGACAACTGTAAATACGAGTGCATAGATCCATCGTGAGACAGAAAGCCCTATCCCCTATCGGCTGTAGATATCAATACTACCAGCTGTAACTACTTTATGTAGGCGCGCTTCTCATATAATATAGCTGTATAAATATTTATTTGCTCTGCTGATCGTTCGTGACGGTAAAACTGCAAGGGACCGTAACAGCTATGAGATTATACGAGTAGGGCGAGACAAAGGTCTACATGGCGGCGGGTTCACTTTGACAGATGCTAAACTGTTTTCGTTAAAATAACATACAACCACTTATGGACCATTCCACTGGAATTCTAACTACACTATTGCCCCAAGGCTAGGTCGAAATATCGAGTACATCGAGCTACTAATCGGACTCCTTCCCCAGATTATGCAGTTGGCTAGATTCGCGAGCACAGCTGCCAAGCTTGGGATTGAGCGACGGCCGTTTGGTATAACCGGTTCTAAAGATATTTCCTTTTTCGAAGGGATTATTGGCTCGGGGAACGTCGTTACTGACCAGTTAGACTTGCAGGGGTACAACGAGGATTGGCTACACCAGTACCAGGGAAGGGCGAAATTGCTGTTGAAGCCTAATTCTACAAAGCAAATTAGTGAGATTTTAAAATATTGCAATACCAAGAATCTGGCAGTAGTTCCAGTCGGTGGTCGCAGTGGTTTAGTTGGAGGTACCGTAAGTGTTCATGACGAGATTTTACTTAGTCTAGAGCGAATGAATAAGATTCATAGCTTTGATGAGACAAGTGGAACGCTTGTAGCTGATGCAGGTGTTGTGCTCGAGACTGCAGACACATACCTAAACAAGCACAAGCACATGTTCCCCTTGGACTTGGGAGCCAAGGGGTCGGCAATGATTGGTGGTGTTTTGTCAACCAACGCTGGTGGAGTACGGTTACTGCGGTATGGTAACTTGCATGGCTCAGTGATGGGCATTGAGGCGGTGTTGTCAAATGGTGAGATTTTCAATGGCCTGAGCACAGTACGGAAGGATAATACTGGGTTTGATCTTAAACAGCTTTTTATCGGCTCAGAGGGTACACTGGGAATCATTACTGGTGCCTCAATTCAGTGCCCACCTGTACCCACAGCAATCAATGTGGCATTCTTTGGCCTTGAATCTTACGCAAAGGTGCAAAAGCTGTTTGCAATGGCAAAACAAGATCTGGGTGAGATTTTGGGAAGTTTTGAATGCATGGACCAGATCTCACTTGAAGTCGTGCGGTGGGGCCGTGACCTTGTTGAGCCATTGAATGAGAAGCTTCCATATGCAGTGCTCATTGAGACCCGAGGATCTAATCAGCAACATGACTCTGAAAAGCTGGATAGTTTTGTGGAAAGGGCAATGGAATCCGGCCTGGTTGCTGATGGAACAATTGCTCAGTCTAAACAAGAGCAGGATAATTTATGGGCATGGCGAGAGCAGATCCCAGTAGTATGCGGCGAGCTTGGTGGGTTATACAGCTACGATGTCAGTATTCCACTGCCTGTAATGTATGAATTAATTGATGCTGTTGATAACCAGCTGAGAAAACATAACCTGGTCGGCGACTCTGACGAGTATCCCGTCCGGGCCACTTGTGGATTTGGCCATATTGGCGACGGCAACCTGCATGTGATAATTCCTAGTAGGTTTTATGATGATCGTGTAAATTCAGCTCTTGAACCATTTGTATTTGAGTGGGTTCAGAAACACAACGGCAGCGTTTCAGCAGAGCACGGCGTTGGCATTCAGAAGACGAGGTTCAAAAAATTTTCAAAGGATGCCATGCAGATATCAATTATGAAGATGCTAAAAGATGGATTCGATCCAAAGGGTATTCTAAACCCCTATAAAATGTTTGCTGAAGAAGACGTATCTGCCAATTTTGGATCCGCAAGAGAGCTAGATCCTCACTAAGAGGTGATAACAACACTACGACGTACTGTATAAATATTCGCGGCAAATTACACGACTAGACATAAATTATTACCCCCAATAAGCTAATATGGCCTCTAACGGCAATGTTGCTTGCCCTTACTACCTTCGTATATAGACAAAGATGCGATATCCATCCCAGTCAGCATGGGCCTGATTGAGAACGTCAGTCGTGGAATCCAAAAATCAGGGGTTATCCCCAAAGTGAAGCGGCTTTTGCCCCTTATTTCTGGTCTTTGCGCAGTAGTGGGAATTCTGTGGATCGCCATGTTGCCAATGGAAGGTCAGTTCCGTCACACCTATATTAGTGAAAATGCGTTACTGCCACATCAAGCATCGACTCATTTTAGAGAAACAGAGTGGGAGGTCACGCGTGCATACCTTGATGAAGTTTCTAAACTTCAATTTTCAGAGGAAACTGAGCGTAATGCTAAACTTGCGAGTTATTTCAAGGATGTTGGGCTCAAGACGGCTGTTTCCGAGTGGGAAGCGGACTTACCATTTGGCAAAATGCGCACTACTGCAAGACATGATTCAGGAGAGAACATTTATGCAGTTCTACACGCCCCACGAGGTTCTTCTAATGAAGCAATCGTTATTGTAGCTCCATGGTTTGTCGAAGGCGGAAAGTTCAACAAAGGAGGTGTTGCTCTCATGTTGAACTTGGCTCGTTATTTCTCTAGATGGAGTGTCTGGCATAAAAATATCATCTTTGTTATACCTACAAACTCTCATGTTGCCCTTCGTAGCTGGACTGATGCCTACCATACTTCGCTCCAACATACCGCCGGATCTATTGAAGGAGCAATTGTACTTGACTTTTCGGTAGAAGGTGAATTTTTTGAACATATTGAAGTCTTCTACGATGGTCTCAATGGCCAACTTCCAAACCTTGATCTATTTAATACGGTGGTCAAGGTTGCTGATGACGAGCACGTACGTACCGAAATTCTTGGCATGGGAATGAATTATCACCACTACAAGCACCGTCTAGTAACTATGCTAAAGGGTATTAAGCGTCAAGTTTTATCCGGTGTCAGAATTGGTCCCGGATCAGAGATGTTTTCGGGATGGAGAATCGATGCTGTTACTATCAAAGCCAAGGGAACAAAGGGTCCACATGATATAACTACTTTTGGCCGAGTCGCCGAGTCGACAGTTCGTTCTATCAACAATTTGCTTGAGCATTTCCATCAATCGTTTTTCTTTTACTTGATGCTTGGCCCAAAGTTTTTTGTCAGTATAGGTACCTATTTGCCATCGGCAATGCTCATTGCTAATTCATACGTTATCATGGCTGGATACTATCTTTGGAACGCACCATACCAGAACCGTGACATCCTGCCGTCCATTGGAGTTAGCGGCGGCCTTTGGCTAATTTCATTAGTTGTCAGTACTCTGGCAATTCTTGGTGCTCCTAGTATGTTTACCCTGGCTTGTATCTACGGTAATGTCCTTGTGCAGCTCTATTTCGCCCGTAGCTCGATTGGACCAGGTGGACTCTTTTTGCAATACGCGTTCTCTCTTACTACCTTTAGTCTTGGCTTGACAGTATTAGCCACTCTTAACTATGGCGCGTGTCTTGCAATTGCTCTTGTCTGTCTTCCTATTGCCTGGATTGAACCAAGAGCTGGCTGGACCCAGCGAAATATTCTATTTATTTTTGCCACATGCCCCCTCGTGGTGTGGGTGGGCACTACCTACTACTACAACTTTCCTTATCGTGGAATCCTTGTCTCACTCATTGCTGCTCATATTGAAATTGGATCGTGGCATTGGAGACTCATCCATTGTCTTTGGTTACCCATGTGGCTCAGTGCTGTATTGGCGGTCACCCCCGAGCAAATTGTTGAGGAGATCACTAAAGAGGAATACGAAAAATTAGAAAATGAAGAGATACCTGGGGCTATAAATTGAGTACATTTTTGAACAACACAGATTGGGCCCTGAACACCGCATAAATGTATATCCAATACGGGTTAATGGCTTTATATCTCTTAAAATGTAGTCGTGTTAGTGTATGCTATTTCATTGAAGGAAAAAGGGCAAGATGGCCTCACTGTTTCAGGCTAGTACAACTTGAAAATAATTAGATCAGGAGCATATAAAACTTTGTAAACTCCCATACACATAGAAATAAGCTAAATACGAAACTCTCGACAACCCGTTGGAGCTCGACGTCCTGCTCGTCGAGACTAAAATCGCAGATTCTCCGACAAAGCACAGCAGACACATATAACTAGCTATTATTACACCAACTAATCTAGTTCGATAACATCATCTGCAAATAAATCATTAGCGGCCGGCGCTTCTTTCTTGGCAGGAGGCGTGATTGCTTTGTCGTCCTCATCATCGTCGCTGTCTGACCGGGGACGCTTGTTTAATTCCGGTCGCAACGGTATATTTACTTCTTTCAGTTGAGCATCTCCTTGCTTATTCTCGATATAAACCTCTAAATTCACCCTTCGCTCATCGTCATCAACAACTGTTACAAAGTTATCAGCGAGGCCAAGGCTCGACAAAGAGGATTCAAGGTTGTCGTCGAAATCAGGGTCATAAATTAGCCTATCAGTGAGCAGAGACACATCTTCGTACCCAAACTTCTGTTTAAGCTTGTCAACGAGGTCGCCAAGTGTAAACTCATCCACAGGAGCAGTAATAGATGTGCGAGCTACGCCACAAATAACACACGATTGTTTGCGCGGCTGCAGTTTGTCACTAACAAGCACTTTATTTTCAGACCTTGCAATATAAACGCTGCGGAAATTAGTAGATGGCCGGCCTGCCAATAGCTTGAGCGCTTCAATTGCGGCCAGACCACCAACAATCGCATTAGTGGTAGCAGCAGCCGGAATAATATTACCAGCGATACTCTTGGTTTCCCACTTGGTTTGTGGTTGGATACTAAAACAAGTGGCACGCAAGTTAGCAGCAGCACATACAAAGTCGAGCGTGTCGTCATCATCCTTGTCAAAAGAAATAAGTCCCTCACCGGCTTTTTGACGCTTAACCATCGCTTCGGCGGATGCCACTAGGGCCTGTAGGTTTTCTTTGATAGACCAAACCTGTTGGTCTTCTGCAATAACTTGCTCACCAGCATTAACATCGCTAGGATCAAAATCAGCAGGGATGTCGAGTGGAGTTGGAGGTGAACGATCTTCCCACATTGTCGTCATGCCGGCCAATCGTTGGATATCCTTGACAAAGACCTTTTCAGCCACTTTCTTGATAAACCCCGGCTGCGAGACAAGAGCCTTTAATTCAACTAGCTCACGTTGCTCAATAGTTTCGTTTTCATTATTATCTTCAGACTCTGGTGCTTCTTCGCCAAATAGAGTCGGTAGTAAGAAGGATTTGGCCCAGACAATGCAATGAATGGGCTGGGTAGGAGTGCTTCTGATGGTACACACAGGGAAAGTTTTGGGAGTGGGATGAGCAAAGCAATCGTAGCATTCAGTCTGTTGGGGCAAAATCACCTGGGATTGACCGTTGAATCCTTCGGAACCAACATCAATCAAGGGAATGTCGGTGGCGACGCACATTTTGTTAACATGACGACGAGCAGCTGCATTATCCAATGCATTAAACACTAAATCAAATGATTTGAACCATTTAGCATTGAAACTACTACTCGTAATGTCTGCCATATAGGGGGTGATGTTGCTGACGGACGGAGTAAAGTCTGCTACGACTTCACAGGCAATTGTGGCTTTTGGTTTATTGATATGTTGTGGTCCAAATAAGAACTGGCGGTTTAAATTGCTCAGGTCAATGGTGTCCAAGTCAACCACGTGAACATTGCGAATTCCCGCCACGATGAGGTCTTTGAGTAATTCACAGCCAATACCGCCGGCGCCAACAAGCAAAACTTTGCCAGAATGAATCTTTTCCGCCTCCTCAGGGCTGAATAGCGTTGCAAGTGGGTTCACGTCTAGATTCATCAGAAGTGGATTATCTAACGAGCTCGGGATGCTCGTCAAGGGGGACTAGTGACTAAAATGTGGGTCCAATTCCTTATCAAAAGGTAATTGCTGAGGATATCTTTGGAGCAAAGTGATAGATAATAAACCTCTGTGGGCGAGTGCGTAGTTGTAAAGACTCTTGCCTATCATTCTGGCTATGAGTCGCTTTCTGGTTGGGTTCCAAAGCTGGCGATTTGAACGCAGTAAATAACTATAGGCAGAAAAACTGGCTCAGCTCCCAGGTGTTCATATTTATGAGATTGTTGAATTGATTTAATACGGGGTATTTTCGTTATCAATTCTATACCACACATCTAGCAACCACCCATCATGCTTTACCATTAAATGGTGTCTCTACACTGTACAAGCTTTTTCCAAAGAAACTCGAAAACAAAGTGTTTGCATTCAGAGAAGACTGGATGCGCTACGCTGCATAAACTGATAGCTGGTAGCTGTTAGTTTCCAATACTATAAATTTTAACTAGCTATTCAATATTTCTGCCTTAGTTGGCTCACGAATAACAATCATCTAAGCTAGATTCACTACAAATAAAGACCTTCGAGATTCTCCTCGACCTTATTCTTCATTACCCGCTCCTTTGCCGATTTGAAGTCCTGGGCCGTTACTTTCATGCGGCGCTCGCGGAGTGCAAGTAGACCCGCCTCGGTGCAAATTGCCTTGATATCGGCACCACTAAGATCATCTTTTGCAGTTGCAATATCATCAAGCTCTACATCAGCAGCAAGGCTCATCTTTGAGGTATGGATTTGCAAAATACGGCGCTTGGTTTGAGGATCAGGGTTCTCAAACAGGATCTTACGGTCAATACGACCAGGACGAATAAGAGCTGGATCTAATGACTCGATTTTGTTGGTAGCCATAATCACCTTTACATCACCTCTATCATCGAACCCATCTAATTGATTGAGTAGTTCGAGCATTGTGCGCTGGATTTCACGTTCACCACCTGATGATGACTCGTACCGTTTTGTACCAATAGCATCGATCTCATCGATAAAAACAATGGAAGGAGCACTTTCAGCAGCGATTTGGAAGATTTGACGTACAAGACGAGGACCATCACCCAAATATTTCTGGATTAATTCCGAGCCAACAATTCGTAAGAATGAAGCACTTGTTTGGTTGGCAACTGCCTTTGCCAGGAGAGTTTTACCAGTTCCTGGAGCACCATAGAGAATAACACCCTTGGGAGGTTTGATACCCATTTCCTCATACAGTTCAGGGTGGGTAAGTGGTAATTCGACCGCCTCTTTGATCTCCTGGATCTGGCTGTCGAGACCACCAACATCGGCATAACTCTCAGTGGGGGCCTTCTCGATCTTCATGACACTAACCATTGGATCAGCATCGTCTGCCAGCACACCAACCACAGAGACGGATTTCTGGTGTAGTAATACGCTACATCCCGGCTCGAGTAGATCCTTATCAACAAATGATCTAATACTGACATAGTACTCAGGTCCTGAAGTACTGCTAACGATAGCATGGTCATCATCAATAATTTCTTCCAAAGTTCCGACTCCCATAGGCGACCCGCGCATCTCGTCGACCTTGAGGCGCTCTTCGGCGATTTTATCGTCGATAGGCCGCAATTTCTCTTGATTTTGCACAAACTCTTCCTCAAGTAACAAATGGTCCTTGATGCGCTCGAGCTTCAGGAGCTTTAACCGGCACCGGGTCGTCGGGGCCACGGGCGGAAGCTTTGAATAGCCCTCTGACTTGGTAGCCCGCTTCTTCTTGTGGAACTGCCGCGTTTTAGCCGGTGGCTCGTATTTCTGCTTTTGTTTATCGTTCTTCTTCTTTTTCTTGTCGAACCCGCTTGGTGTTTGGCCCATTGATTAGGTGATGATGATGTGTAGGAGTAGGAGATCGAGGGTATTAAGCTATATAGCAATAGCGGTCGGTAAGATTAGAGGGTGGGTTAGGTATGCTCGCGAGAGAATATTCAATTCAACTAGTACTTGACATCATTTTACCTGACAAAAACTATATGATATATGCTACAATGCAATGTGACAGGGCAGTCTCTTAATTCCCCGCCACAGCTCCTGTACTCGAATCCATTGGAAAGCGTGGCAACTCACTCGCGGTAGCGCTGGGAGGTCACGTGAACAGCGAACAGCCCCCCCCCCCCGCCGCCACCTTTGCCGCCACCTACCCACTCAATTCCTTTCCCAAGACTTTGTGTGTAGGAAAGCGCCCTATTCCACCCCCCTCTCCCCGAATTGTCAATGTCGCTTGGTGTAACGCCGCCAATCTCATCAGCTGAATCGAGTGCCAGAGATCGTGAGCTTAATGATTTGCTTGTAGCCGAGCTCCGTAAAGAAAACTCCTTTGAAAGCGAAGCAGAGACCCGCAAGCGCGCAAAAGTGCTTGGGGTCATGCAACAGCTCGCACAAGACTTTGTATTCAAAGTCTCGCGCCAGCGCAATATGAGCGAAGGAATGGCTCGTGATGCGGGCGGGAAAATCTTCACCTATGGCTCCTACCGTCTGGGTGTTTATGGCCCCGGATCTGATATTGATACTTTGGTTGTAGTGCCAAAGCATGTGAGCAGAGAATCGTTTTTCGATGTTATGGCTGCGCTACTACGGGAAAGACCTGAATTAGAAGAAATAGTCCCTGTTTCAGAGGCGTTTGTACCCATCCTCAAACTAAAATTTGATGGCATCTCGATCGATCTCATCTTTGCCAGACTTGATATCCCTCAAGTTCCACTTGATCTAACGCTTGAAAGCAATAATTTACTGAAAAATATCGATGAAAGAGACTTGAGATCGCTAAATGGTACTCGTGTTACTGATGACATTTTGCGGCTTGTACCAGAAAGAACAGTATTTAAACACGCTTTGCGTGCAATCAAGTTATGGGCCCAAAGAAGAGCTATTTATGCAAATATTATGGGATTCCCCGGTGGTGTTGCTTGGGCAATGATGGTAGCACGTATCTGCCAGTTATATCCCAATGCAGTAGCTTCGTATATTGTTAATCGGTTTTTCGTCATTTATACGCGTTGGAATTGGCCTCAGCCGGTCCTGCTCAAAGAAATCGAAGATGGACCGCTTCAAGTCCGTGTTTGGAATCCACAGCTATATCCTCAAGACAGAGGCCATCGGATGCCGATTATTACTCCTGCATACCCTAGCATGTGCGCTACCCATAATATTACTGCTTCAACGCAAAAAATCATCCTCAAGGAGCTGCAGCGTGGTAGCGATATTACCACCGAAATTACCGCTGGTACCAAAACGTGGTCTGACTTGTTTGCAAAGCATACATTTTTCCACAACTACAAGTATTACGTTGAGGTTGTAGTAGCAACAAAGTCTTCGGCTGAAGATCACCTTGGATGGTCTGGATTTGTCGAATCCAAGCTCCGACTGCTTGTGCAAAAGCTCGAACTTGTTGAAGGAATTGAGATCGCTCATCCTTTTAACAAAGTGTTTGATCAAGTGGTTGCTTGCGACTCAGAAGAAGAGGCTAAAAAGATCGCTGATGGTGAGTCGCCACGCCCAGAATCTATTCTCACAGAGACTGAAGCCACCGCTGATCACCCCGAAGTTTTGAGTGAAGAGAATAATACTGCTGTCTCTGGAGCCCTCGAGCCAGAAGTGAAATCGTCCAAGATTCTCGTAAACACCTCTTTGATGTTCATTGGCCTTGACCTGAAACCGAAACAAGCAAAATTGGATATGCAATGGCCATGCCAAGAATTTTATGATACATGTGTAGGCTGGCCGTCCTATTCATTAGACAAATTTTGCGTATCGATAAAAGTTGTCAAGAAACATCAGTTACCTGATGCAGTATTTTCCCCTGGCGAGGAACGGCCCAAGAAAACTAAAAGAACTAAAAATGGGGACGCATCGTACGATGGAGCAAAAAGAAAACGTGCAAATGATAAAACGAGTCAATTGGACTAGCTACTAACTAACTCAACAAAGCCAGCGGAACTGGTGCTGCTAATATGATTGGTTTCCGGCCCTTTATTTTTTTTTAGCAACAGAAAGAAATAATCGATGTACGCGTAGTGCGTAATTTATAGTGTGACTTTATAGTACATAAACGTATATAATACATAAAAAGTGTTTTCTTTATATACTGCTACCATAATGATGCTGTTGCGGTAATAAACTCAAGTGGTCTTGCGACGCTTGGAACTGTCATCTCCAAGCCATCCAAGGCACATTTCCAGCAACTCCTTTTCGGTACTTATAACTTGTTTACACATTGTTTCTGTATCGACGTACATCTCGTCGATTGTTTGAGGAAAATCCTCAATAGTCTCGGGGTACTCGGCAAGTCGTTCTTTAATAGCAGTAACAAGGATATCTTTAGCCTTATCATTGAGTTTTTCATCTTCACTCATTTCAAGGCACTTGCGATAAAGCTTCTTGGAAGGGGTGTTTTCACTGAGCATATTAGCAACCGCCAACGTCTCTGGGTCGGGTATTCCTAGGTATCCAATATCTAATGATTCTTGAATAATTTCCTCAACGTCATACTTTTCCCATTTCTCAACTGCTGCTTCGGTTACGCCAGCTGCTTTCATTAATGATGAAAGACTGATTTCGACTACATCGCTGGTGTTGCCATTGGCCTCAACATAACCATAGCGACGTAATAAATCACAGTTGGGTAAATGGCCATAGAAATTATAAATCTGTGATCCCTTTTCAATATCTTTTGTCGCGACCATCTCGAGGGCATCACCTGCTTGATCAGGCATCTCGAGGCGGGCATTGCAGAGTCTGCTATGTGAGTTGAGCATATCAGCCGGAGGCACCATTGCCTTGGTAGACTCTTCTGTTTCAGCATCTTTTAAGACATCAAATCCATAGGCCATAATTAGACTAGCCATTCGATGAAATGTTTGTTCTGAGGTATCAACCTCTGCAAATAGTGGGTCCTTAAAGACACCTTCAAGCGATTTGTACATTTCATCTGCTTCATCTTTACCGATTTTATCCACAGTGGCGCTAGGGGCTAATAATTGTAGCTGCTGTTCGGTCCAAAACATGGGAGTATTAAACCGAGTAGGTAGCACGTCAAAATACGGTTTCCAGAATTTATCACACACGTACATCATTGTGCAAATAAGTTGAGGCCATTCATCGAGGTCCTGGACCAGTTTTTCAATTTCAGGTACATTTGACGGTACAATCAATGCACTCTGAGGAATGGAAAACAGAGTCTCGCCCTGCTTAATATTGTCAAGAGCAATAAGACCTCTGCCTTGCCTTTGAGAGCGATAATCGTGTAATTTAACTTTGTCGTTTAGATCGATTCCAGAGGATTTCATCCATTCCTCGAATTTTTCAGTATCTTGATCCCACTGGTCGGTCATTACAAAACCACAACACGCACCCCAGCAGAATGGAGTCAGAACTGGATTTAGAGCAGGCAATTCCCGCTGCCGATATGGAAGCGATTGAAAATTATATGGTTTGGCGGCAACACGTGGGCGAGATGTACTCGTTACTGCGCGAAAAAAAGCTACCTGAACAATCACTCACGTTTGACTGGCTCCCCAATAACCAAGCGGTAATTGCAAACTTTTCCGAGCAAGACTCGAAAATTCTAGTTGTAAAACCTGAGATTAGTACCACACCTATCTGGGAAAAGTCTACAACAGCTGAGGTCAACCGGGCCCGAGTGCTGAATTTGGGGGATCAGAGTTATATTGCAGTTATTACAGGAGATGGTACAGTCATGGTATTCGACTACACTAAAACCGAGCGTGAGCCCCTTGTTCTCAGGGCTCATGAGACCAACGGGTTTGCTATTGCTTGGACACCCGATGGAATACTGGCCACCGGCGCAGACGACCGCAAGATCACTATTTATGAGATCGATTTCAATAATTGGACTAGCAAGTTGCTACAACAAACAACTGTTGATTTTGGTAATAATGTAGAGGAGGATACTAAAGGTATTAATGACTTGCAATGGAGATCTGACCTCTTAGTAGCTGCTTGTGATGATGGATTCATTCGTGTCTACAATAAAAACCTTGAGCCCAAGTATGAAAAAAATGCCCAGCAGGGTACCGTAGACTGTTTGGCCTCAAGTCCTTTCACACAGCATATGTTTGCCTCTGCAGGATCCGATCATACGATTGCCCTTTGGGATGTTCGCGACCTAGCCGAGCCGCTGCATATAATGGCGGGGCACGAGAAACAAATTGTTTCGATTAAATTCTCTCCTGTAGTCGATGGATTGTTGGCGAGTGCTGGTGAGGATGCGCGTGTAATTGTATGGGATATTCGCAAAATCGGTGGGGCCCAGGATGCTGATGACGCCGAAGAGGCGACTCCTGAGATTGCGTTTGTTCATGGAGGACATGTAATGATGGTGAATGATATATCCTGGCACCCTACACGGCCATGGGTGTTGGCTAGCGTCGCCGAGGATTGTGCACTACAGATCTGGGCACCGAACGAGTTGACAACCGGAAATATGGAGCAACCACCAAATGTTCCTTCGGGCTTAGTTTGATAGGAGTAGCGATGGCTGCACTCTGCCATCCCTCGTATTCGTAAATATATATGTACTCCTAATCTAAGAATATAATGTGCGTGAGTTAATTGGCTCAATATATCTGTACCATGTAAAATTCAAATTTTACATATATTATACTGGAATACTTTACGTCAATATCTATCCCATACTGATCTCCCCGTTCAGCGTCACTGCTCGCTTCCGCTGACACATGCTAAAATTTCAGAGAAGTGTACACACCAGAGCCAAAAGGGTCTCTGTACAACTGCTCAAAGACTTTCAACACGTAGGAGTACGAGGAGAAGTCGTCCAGGTGAGCGAGGGCCTCATGCGCAACAAACTCCACCCAGGCAACGGCGCCGTTTATTTAGTGGACGGCCCTGTTATCCCCATTGTCAAAAAAGCCGTCAAAGTATCGTCTACTAAACCACAAAAGGTACAAGAGACTAAGGTCGAAGAAAAGAAGCGTCCCAGTGTACTTGATATGCTTGTTTTCGATCAAGCAGACGCTGCCACACCTGCTGCCACTGAACCAGCGCACCAACCAGAACCACAAGCGAAAAAACCCGGTTTCGAATGGCAAAATGAATTTGTCAAACCAAAATAACTTTTCTATTTTAGCATCCTCTGTATATATCTATGTGTCTAGCTTACTACACTGCTCCCTGCTTGTCTCTGCACATACGCCCATGGTGGACCCACCTTGCGCGGCTTCACACCCTCACATCAAATTTAAAGCAATGTACACCGCTCAAACACGTAAAAAACGCAAAACTTGGCAGGACGGTGTCGTCGTGTATACACCTTCCAAAGTAAGGCTCATTCTCAAGGATGATAGCGGCAAGACCATTGCGGGCCATTGGTACTATAAAGAGCCGCAGGAAAACCAGGAGATTGAGTTTGATAGTTATATTGTGCAGATTGAGTCGCAACTCGAGGTAGAAGACGTCGAACAGTCCCAACCTCTTTCAGTGCTTCGCCGTCCCCCTGCCAGCGTGATATCTCCCCAAGATGCTACTTTACAAAATTTATTGACACAGTGGAAAAAGAGAAAATTGGTCTATGTGCCATCTTCGGGTGGCGGCGACTACGTAGAACGGCACCAGCCAGAGGAGCCCCCAGAGCCAGTGCTCGAGTCAGACCCTGAGCCAGTGGTATATAATGAAATCCATGAGCCTGAATCTCAAGGTGAACCTCATCATTCGCCTAGGTTGCATCCACAACCTTCGGAAGCTGATTTTAATTGGGGCCCCTCATCACCAGACCAAGTATCGTCCGGGCCGGGCCCATACTTTTTGAACGAGCCACAATTACCACAATCATATAGTACACAATGTGAAAACCTCTCCTTTTTTGGCCAAAGTCAAGAATTTCCCGTTGCTTCGTCGCAACGCGTACCCGCTTCGCAGGTTGTATTTCCTCTGGCATCTTCACAGGCCATCCCAAGTGATTCACCAGATTCACCCGCAATAGTTGACGAGCTAACTCATGAAGCCGGAGACTCTATCTTTGACTTGGGCCGTACAGATGTGAACCAGGGTTCACCAGATTGTGCCACCAGCCCCACAGCGAATTTACACCAGCCAGTTGATACTCCGCCTGGAAATACGTGCAAACCCTTTCAACAATCATCTTCGCCACGAGAGCCAACACCGTCTCCATTGCGGGACTCGGGAGAGAAGCCCTCACTGGAATGTGGATCTCCGCGCAGCTCGCAACAAGCTACTCAAGAAGAAATTGCAGAGCCAATTTCTCGAGCCTCCCTACGTCTAAACTCAGGCCCCTCACTTGACAGCCTTCTGCAACCATCAAAGCAGCCTCAGGGGCTACTGCGTTCAGCACATGCAACCGCCGCAATCCAAGCGCGCCACCCCACATTCAAACCACAAGAAGAAGATGACTGCGAGCTTCTCTATACCAAGAAGAAGCCCCAAACTGACTGGATCAAGGGGCTACCGGAATCTCTTCCCGCTTCAGGACCCTGGACTTGGGAAGGATACTGGCTGGTCAACTATCGGCCAAAAACCATTGTTAAGCAAGAGCGACAATAAATAATTTATATAAATTTACATGCAGAGCTGGTTCTCCAACATTTTCGTGTCGAAATCATCGACATATTGGTTCTCTTCAAACCAACCTGAAGTGTGTGATCCGTCCACGGGCCATGTGTACGAGAATAGGGCATAGCATGCAAATGACACGCCAAATCCAACAAAATAGTTGAATCTGTAGATGAATGCACTTAAGGGACCAACATCCCGGCCGAAAACATGTAGGAATCCGCCCAGATTCGGCACAATGCCACACGCGTATGCTGCGTAGGCACGCCAATTAATTCCGGCAGTTCCAAACATATAAGTACTATGATGTTTTGCAGAGTAAAGATCTACGAGGTCAAGGTGGGCACGACGGACAATGTAGTAGTCAGAGGCCATGATACCGGCCACGCACGACAAAAATGTCGAGTACGATCCGAGGTATGCTGTAAACTTGTTCGA
Source organism: Wickerhamiella vanderwaltii (assembly GCA_030582415.1). Classification (NCBI taxonomy): domain Eukaryota; kingdom Fungi; phylum Ascomycota; class Dipodascomycetes; order Dipodascales; family Trichomonascaceae; genus Wickerhamiella; species Wickerhamiella vanderwaltii. The sequence goes on along the minus strand of JAKTWR010000047.1, from coordinate 39,005 downwards.
GGAGGCGAAAAACCTCCAGGGTTGTAAAAAGAATGCAATAATGGCACATAAATAGCCGCCTCGTCTGATGTTAATGAAGCGGGGCACAAGTGCGCTCATATCAGTACCAGCACTGAGGGAGTTTGCACAGATATTGGTACCAATCGAAGCAAGACCGAGCGCTGCTGCAATGAAGAACACGCCCACTCTTGTCGATGTATTCTGGTCGTCCAAGAAGCGGTCAAGTATATCGAGCGGAGACCAATATACCTCACCATAAATGCGAGCGGCGCATGTAGAAACTAGAATACCCACAATAGCGGTAACACTGAAGGCACAAGGAATAGTGAGGAATTGAGACCAAGTGGGAGCAGTCGGACGGTCTGCAAACCGTGAAAAGTCAGGAGCATTTACAATCATTGCTGCAAAGTTTGCAACGCCATTCATACAAGCAGCAATAAATTTCCACTTGACATCGACCGTTTCGACTTTTTCCTGAACTGAGTGCACTACCAGTGTAACTTGGTCAACATCGAAAGCACGATATAGGGCCCAAATGAGGAAAAAACCACCGGCAATTGGCACAACAATGCTCTTGAGAGTAAATAAATGACGAATGCTCGAAGGAGGAAACCAAATAAATGGTAGCGTAACAATCCAAGCAACAACGTAGCATAAATATTCAAACTGGGTAACCTGCGAAACGTCGACAAACTTTCCTACTAGCAACGGGACACTGGTAACGATGCTGTTGCCATAAATAGCTCTGACCATTAGCTGGATACTTTGGCCAAAAATCCACGTTTGACAGGCAAACCACACGATTGCCATCATGACACGATTAAGTACTGGCCAAACGCTGCCAACTATTCCAAACGAAGAGCGAACAGAGACAGGGAACGGGATATGATAGTAGGTACCGGGACGAGCAACAATGCAAACGAAAAAAGAAGCACAAAAGTATCCGACCCATACACTGAGCCATGCTTGCCACCAGTTAAGGCCAACAGCAACAGCCGAACTAGCTATTTGCCATGCGTTAACGTTGAGGGCATCGCTGACCCAAAAACAGACGTAATTGTACCATCTCCAAACCCGCTCGTAACTCGGTACCGGTTTTAAATCTGAGTTATAAAGAAATGAATTCATTTCTAGCGGATTTTTGGACTCAACCTCAAGTACACGGAGCCATGATCTTCGAGGCATTGGGATCTCTAGGATCTCACCATTGAACACTTCTTCATTAGCTGTTCCGTAGGAACTTTTTTTGTTTTGGATATTCATTTGCGGTAGCACGTTTATTTGTTTTGAGGGTCGATGCTTATATATCGATACACATAGACACATGTGTATATATACATGTATATGTAGACATTGATAGGGGCAGTTGCATAGCATATGCACGCCTGGCCCGATAACAGCTCATGAAGACCAAATCTAGTACAGACTCTTGCGAGCGATTGTATGAACTATTCGGGACAAGATTCTTTGCCTAATCCTTTACGAACTACTAAATAGAAAATAGCGAGTGTAGACACACTTGACCCTCGTCGCCACTTTAGCCACATGATTATGCGCTGTGACGCTATGAGCCGCATGTCAACTTGAATTCAAGAATCTTTATTTTATCACCGTGCGAGCTGAATATATGATTGCGATCTGTAGTGGATTTGATGAAATAGCTAAATGTGTTTTTCATAATCTTGTATAAATTTGATAGGCACGGTCTGCCCAATTTCTAAGGGGGATCTCCGGGGAGTCTCCTCGGGAGGTCCCGAGGGAATCTCAAACGGTCTTTTGCCGCGCAAACTGACAATATCCCACGGAGCACCTCGGAAAGGTTATTGTCAAATCTGCGTGCTTTTCCGTGGAACTTTTGTAAATAGCAATACATAAAAATATTAGATAGATGCAATAAATACTGGGGCTTTATAATTAATGCTTGCTAGTGCTTGCGGGGCTTTCTACCCGTTTTATCTCTGCGCTTTTGTGCAGCCTCCCGCTGTTTCTGAATGGTGCGCGTGCTATTTAGGCCAGCAGGATTGTTTTTGGGCTGATGACCCTTTACTTTAAGGCCACGCGACACAGCATTGTTGACCTTTTCAGTGCGTTGTCTATAATCATTGCGAGCAGGATCAGCGGGTTTCGGTGCTTTATCTTTGCGGTGGATAAACTTGTTATGAGTTGCATGGCCGTTATCAGTTTGTTCCATAGAACCAACTTTCTGGCCCTCAGTCTTGTGAGCAGCTTTCCAGGCATCGAATCTACCGGCTCTAAATGACGCAGGGATCTTGCGGCCATCTTCACCTCTAATATACTTGACATTGTCGGCACCAGCGCTGTTAATGTATTTACCCTTCTTCTTATCCCAAGTAACGCGCTGTTTCTGGGTAAAATTCTTGCCTTCTTCATTGAGATTGTAAGTGACATCCTTAACTGCATCATTAAACCCTGCTGCACCATGCAACGAGTAGCCACGGTCTTGCAGAGTCTGAGTAGGTTCCTGATGGTTCATGAAAAACTCTTTATCCTGGTACCGCGATGATTGAGCTTCATCATCAGCCAATAGTTCCTCCCTCTTTGCCTTTTCAAGTGCCTTCTCTTGCTTCTTTTTGATGGCTCTGGCCTGTACGGGAGCGACCTGGGCCCGGATCTTGGCCATCATCTCAGCGCCACTACCAGTACCAGTCTTTTTGAATTCAAAAACGGTATCCCTTTGGTTACGATTACCAAGTACAGCAAGGAAGTTTAATTTATCTTGCTCAGTTGCGAGACCACCTTTTTGAACTATTTCTTCTGCAGCAGCCAAGGGATGAATCTTATCAAAATCTCCAGACTCCAACAGGTCGCGAGACCTTTTAGCAGCAGGACGCGAAGCGGATTCACGAGATTTAAGGTAGAGACGCTCACCACGAGCAGCGACTTTACGCAACTCATCGATATCATAGTCACGACCAAGAATACCCTCAACTTGCTCCAAGTATACCTCCAGAGTGCCGCGCGGGATACCTCCCATGACAAGCTGGCCATTGTAATCTTCCGACTCAGTCTTGATTTTACGACCGAGCAACACTTCCAGGTCGCATAAATAGGGCAAATCAGACTGGCGTACAATGGTAAATGCCCAACCTTGGTGTCCAGCACGAGCGGTACGACCGACACGATGAATAAAAATACGTGGCGACGCTGGTACGTTATAGTTTATAACATAGGCAAGCAATGGGATGTCGATACCACGAGCAGCCACATCAGTAACAACAAGTATATTAGTCTTACCCGCTTTAAACAAGTATAGCTGTTCACGACGAGCAGATTGGTCCAAGGAACCATAAATATGTGAAACTGCATAGCCAAGGCTCTTGAGAAGTTCAGTAACGTACTCAACATGATGCTTTGTAGGCACGAAAACAATTGTCGATTTCTCGCTCGCTAATTCATTTGCGGGACCTGTTTTTTCACGTCTTTCCATTTGTCCACCTTCTTCGTATTCATCACGGTGTTTCAGGTACTGTTGTTGTTCCTCAGTTATGGAGGGCATTTTGATAATTTCTTGTAGAATATAGGCTAAAGCACCATCACGTTCTTCATCTTTGATACTGAAATAGCCCATTTGCAATTGCTCACTAATTTTTTGCTCGGCATCCAATCTCACGAGCAGTGGATTGCGGAGACCAGCACGAGCAAACTCTACGATATTTGTAGGGAGAGTGGCCGAGAATAACATAGTTTGACGAGTATCTGGAAGCGCGTGAAGAATTTCATTCAATTGCTCAGCAAACCCCATTTCAAACAGGCGATCTGCTTCATCAAAAACAACGTACTCAATAGTACTAATGTCGAGTTGCATTTCGACCATTAAATGAAGGAAACGACCAGGTGTAGCAATAACAATATCGGGATTGTTCATCATAAATCCAAACTGGTCCTCGAGCGAGTCACCACCAATCAACATAACCGTGCGAAGATCAGTTTTTTTAGAAAAATCCTTGACGGTCTGTAAAGTTTGCATTGCCAATTCACGAGAAGGTGAAAGTACAAGTGCTCTAGCACCAACTTTGACAGAGTGTACTTTAAGCTGCTGCACCATAGGCAGAACAAACGCGGCGGTCTTACCACTACCAGTACGGGCCATACCAACCACATCTTGGCCATCCATAATGGGAGGAATTGCTTTACGCTGAATTGGAGTAGGGTTCTTGTATCCTCTGCGTTGAATGTTTGATAAAATCAACTTGTTAAACCCCATTCCAGCAAAAGTACCTGCCGACTTTTTCTTCTCCTTTTTCTGGGCTTCACGGAACATGGGAGTCTCATCATCAGAATCTAAAGCAGGCATTTCATGAACATTTTGCTTCTGTTCTGAATCTGAAATAATTTCATCTGCGTATTCATTGTCTGAATCAACCAAAAGTTGTGTGATGTCAACCATGGAAAATTTCAGAGGTTAGGGCGCTGGGTTTATAGCGGAACATGTTAAAAAAAAAATAAAGTTCGCCAAATGCGGGTCTTAATGGAGGTCTAGGAAATTTTCAGCTCAGTCATCATCCTCGCTGACCTAATAGGCGGGTGTGGCACAAATCATTGGAAAAAGAAGTAGGAGGTAATTTGTTGATTTGTCATCCGCTTAGGGCTGCAACTTTTCAAACCCACTCCACTCAACTCATCCCCCACGCCGTCGCGATTCGAATACCAAATGTCCTCCAACGTTTCTTACGACCTTATCTGGCAGGTTTCCCGCCCTTACTCCTCTTACCTCGTTAAGAGCAGCTCTGCTGGCGGTGTTTTGTTCTCCTCTGAAGCCCTCAACCCTTTCTCTCTTTACACTAAGACCAACTCTGGTTTCGCCCAAGAGCAGGCTTTCGGTGTCAAGAAGAGTGGCAAGAAGGTCCAACTCGTCTCCAAGAACGCCAAGAAGGCTAACCAGCCCAAGAACTCTATCTCTGTCAAGAAGTTCTCTGCTAAGGCCCACTCTGGCTCCAAGCCCGATGAGCTCATCTTTGCTGCCGCCACCAAGGCCAACAAGTTGCAACGTGCTCGCGGTGCCAAGAAGAACTAAATAGAACCTAATTTAAAGAGCATCTAAGTTTTTAATGGTTGTACAAACAATTGCAACCTTTTCAAAAATGAGAAATTAAAAATATCTATGTAAATTTGTGCAGCATTTTACGTTTGAATGGAAATCGTATACTTGAACAATCGCGCAATTAGCAATACATGGCTTCTCGGCCCATACTCGGGTTGTAACTGCACGGGGGTGCATAAGGCATGGTATGGAGCTGTGGGGTGCATGAACCTGCGGGCCCATTTCACGGGAATTGCCCATAATTGAAGGCATATAACCCTTATATCGCGTAGCTTATAAGTAAAAACAATGATGAATCGGGGCGATAATCCCTACCGCATAGCAAACTTATCTGACTTCCCCGCAACCGTTGCATTGGGGCACGTTTAATGCAATATTCACGGTACAGATAGGACTATGGGAAGATCGCTTAATATTGCTACCCTCATTAAGCTATTCTTACTAGTCAACACATTTCGCGTGCAATTATCGTGGACAATCCGTGTGCTTCCGCCCCCACCCGAAGTGCGGATAGTGCATAAGGGCTAGGGCTCAAGCGTTTGCATATATAATCACAGCTGGTGCTTCATAATTTCTCTACACACAAACAAAATGGTTAAAGCAGTAGTAGCAGGCGCCGCAGGCGGTATTGGCCAACCCCTTTCTTTACTTCTTAAATTGTCTCCTTATGTCGATGATCTTGCTCTATTTGACGTCGTAAACTCTCCTGGTGTTGCCGCTGATTTGGGTCACATCTCAACTGCTGGTTCTGTTGAGGGATTCCTCAAAGATAAGGACCAAGGAATTGATGGCGCCCTGAAAGGTGCCGATATTGTTGTCATTCCTGCTGGTATCCCCCGCAAGCCTGGTATGACCCGTGATGACTTGTTCAAGATCAACGCAGGCATTGTGCGCGATATCATTGAAGGTGTTGCTAAGAATGCACCAAAGGCGTTTATCCTCATCATCTCTAATCCTGTGAACAGTACTGTTCCCATTGCTGCTGAGGTCCTCAAGAAGCACGGCGTGTTTGACCCCAAGCGTCTTTTCGGTGTCACCTCGCTTGACTCTGTTCGTGCAGATACTTTTACTGCTGCTCTAGAAAATGGAAACCCCAAGGACTTTTACATCCCTGTCGTTGGTGGCCACTCTGGTGAGACAATTGTTCCTTTGCTCAGCCAGTCTTCCCCCAAGACATCTATTGATGGTGAGACTCGTGATAAGCTTGTCCACCGCATCCAATTCGGCGGTGACGAGGTTGTCAAGGCCAAGGATGGCGCTGGATCCGCTACCCTCTCCATGGCCTATGCCGGTTTCATTTTCACTGAGGCCGTTCTCAAGGGTCTCAAGGGTGAGAAGAGTGTTGCCCCCGCCTATGTTTATCTCGAAGGAATTGAAGGCGGTAAGGCTATCAAGGAGAAGGTCGGTGTTGACTTCTTTGCCTTGCCAGTTAGCTTTGGAAAGACAGGCGCCGAGTCTGTTGAGGATGTCTTGAGCAAGGCGACTGAGTACGAGCAGGGACTCCTCAAGGTCGCTATCGACGGTCTCAAGGGCAACATTTCCAAGGGTGTATCCTTTATTACTGAGAGCAAGTAAGTATTTGTGGATAGTGAAGAAGGGAAAGAAAAAAAGTATCTTATACTAACTAGATTGTAATACTGATTCTCGCGCCTTTGCTTATATCAAATATTTTCAACTTTATTGTCTTATTTTTATTGTACTCATTATAAATTGTATTTAGGATAAAGTTACATCAACCCTATGCCGACAGCAAACGGTTCATCAGCGAAATAGCAGAACGCATGGCAGATTGAGAAACATCTTCATGGATACCAACACCCCATTCACGCAAGGTCTTGCCATCCTTGACGGCGGTGATTTCAAGGTAGGAAACGGCTCTTGTCTTTGAACCTTTACCGACAGAGTGCTCTTTATAGGTCTGGACATCAAGAGACCATCCGTAGCGCTGTTCAACAGCGTTAAGGAAAGATGAAATGGGACCGTTACCAACACCGCTAACCTTTACGATTTGGCCATCCTCCTTAATAGTACCTTCAAATACACGTTCTTCTTTACCTCTTGATGTGACGTTGTAATCCACAATATCTAGCTTGTAGTCTGCATTCTCGGCCAAAAAGTATTGGTCTTCAAACAAGTTGACAAGCTCATCAACCTTAAGCTCACGGCCCTTAAATTCTGCCTCATCTTGTACAATCTTGGAAAAGGCAACCTGGAGGCCACGAGGGAGATCAAGCTCAAGCTGGCGTAAGATGATCCATGCGGCACCACCTTTACCTGATTGAGAGTTGACGCGGATAACTGCTTCATAGGTACGACCAACATCGGTAGGATCCAAAGGCAAATAAGGAATCTGCCAGATAACACCATCTTCGTTGCCATTGTTCTTCTCGACTTCTCTGCTGCGACGAGCAAACCCCTTTTTAATAGCATCTTGGTGCGAACCGCTAAAGGCACAAACAACAAGAGAACCACCATAAGGTGCACGGTCACTAATACGGATTTTGTTGTATTTTTCAACCGTATCAACAATGCTTTCAAGATCACCAAAATCGATCTTGGGATCGACGCCTTGTGTGTATAAATTGAGGCCAAGAGTGACAAGGTCAACGTTACCAGTGCGTTCACCGTTACCAAACAAACATCCCTCAATACGCTGACCACCAGCCATGATACCAAGTTCAGATGCAGCAACAGCACAACCACGATCATTGTGACAGTGCAAAGAGATACAAACGGTTTCACGATCAGTGAGGTTTCGAGAAATAAATTCGACTTGATCGGCGAAAACATTGGGAGTTGTCATCTCAACAGTTGCAGGCAAATTGAAAATAATGGGATTCTCTTTAGTAGGGCCCCAGGCCTTTTTCACTGCCTCCATAACCTTGAGGGCATAAGGCAAAGGAGTATCACTAAAAGTTTCGGGAGAGTACTCAAATTGCCAATCAGTTTTTCTCATTTCTGGGTCCTTAGAATCTTTTGTCAATTCACGTACAAGTTTTGCCGATTTAACAGCAAGGGCCAAACTCTCATCTTCACTGAGCCCAAACACAACGTCCCTAAACAAAGGAGAAGCGGCAAGATAAATGTGCACAATGGCCTTTTTAGCCCCTCGCAAACTTTCTATGGTGCGACGGATCAGTTCTTCACGGCATGGACTCAAAACCTGGATGGCAACATCAGCGGGAGCAGTTTGCACGGCAAACTGAGTAAAATCAAAATCAACTTGAGAAGCAGAGGGGAATGCAACCTCGATCTCTTTATATCCTAAATCGACAAGCTTCTTGAAATAGGCCTTTTTCTCCTCGACCGACATGGGGTCGGGCAAGCTCTGGTTTCCATCTCTCAGATCAGTAGCGAGCCATCTTGGGGCCTCCGAAATGACCTTACTAGGCCACTGACGATCAGGGAGGTCAATAGGTTTGAAAGGTTGGTACTTTCTATCGGGACATCTACAGAATACCATGTTTTGAAAAGTTCACAAACTGTAGGAAATCCCGTGCTTGTGAAATTTAATGAGCTCAGACCCTAACCCACAAGAGTCACACCTCTATGCGTGTGGGGGGACGAAGAGGGGGAGGGGCCAAGTAAAATGGCTGAAAAAATAAAGTCTGATTGAAAAACACAGGTTATTGACAAAACTACCGGATTATAAGATTCAAAAATTGGTTTAGTTTATAACTTTTATCAGATTATACATTACTACGAGCCACAATGCATAATGCTTGTTCTTAGTGCAATCAGTGACTAAATCCCCGGTATCGTCCTCCGCTATCGGGCTTGAAGCGTCCTTATTGTAGTCATTGATGGATACCATTGTAAGTGAAAATAGCTAATACAAGTAGAATTAGAATTGAACTTATAAGTACCATTTGACCAAACACTAATTAAAATAATGGCGATTATTGCTGCCATGGACTATATTTATCGATGATGCTCGACCATCACAATGGGGAAAGTCACGAGCTCCATGCGGTGCTCAAATTACCCCCGTAGTTTATAACACGGCGCAACATTATTATTTCTGTGGACTCACACATCTGCACACCAGTAATATATAGATCATTTATGCAATATTATATACATGACGGCACTACAATAGGCATTAGCTGCCCGCGCACCGGTCTGTTGCACTACGCAACTACTTTGATACCACAGCTCTTGGCTACACCTAGAATCTGCTTTACTATGCTCTCAAGAGCTTTGCTCTTATGAACATCATCCATTTGTTTCACTTTTGCAATCTCAAACACATGTTTGAGCGATACTTGGCCGACAGTTACTTTTGCATCGGCCGCTCCTTTCTCAATACCAGCAGCTTGCATCAAGAGCCATGTGGTAGGAGGACTTCTCAACTCGTATGTGAACGTACGGTCGGGACGTACAATAATCTTTGCAGGGATAGGAGTTCCTGGGATATAGTGAGCAGTGCGAGCGTTGAAATCCTTACAAAAATCGATAGCTTTGACACCCTTTGAACCAAGAGCTGGACCAACAGGCGGTTGTGGCGAGGCTTGGCCCGCTCCAACAATTAGTTTAACGAAATGATTTAGATTTTTCGCTTTTGACATTCTTCAAAGGAAATGGTCTCTCTCTCACTGACGTAATAATTGAGAGGCGGTGATGTGGCGGTGCTCACGTAATGATGGAGTCCATTGATTACGTCAACATGGGTCAAAATGCGTAGTAGCCCTGCTATTTTACTGGCGATGCTTTTCTTGGAAAGACGGAAAATAGGGACCGCAAAAGTAGATTGACCAGTCAAGAATCAAAAATTCTTTACTGGCTACGTAAAATTGTATAGACTGTACCGATTCGTACTCACATGACCCACATGCAAAAATCTGCCGATCTTCAACTCCTCAACGGTACTTTTTATGAATGATACTTTTTTTTCTGTGAATAATTTTCTTATTATACTGGTAGAGATCGCTTTTACACCAAGATTATATGGTCCCTATTTATAGATTTTGATGCGGCCAGAGTGCGTGTACGTACCTGCATACTATGAACTGAGGCAACAGGAAAGGTGCACTCAAGGCCTAAGCGGATTTGTTGGTTATGGAAACAAAAAACTAATGTTCATCAACGCACCCATATCTTGTCAAACCAATAATTGCCACCGATTTATTAAAATAGCTCGTAACTATGCAAGATCTTCCCGGTTCGTACCCCTTTAGGGGTGGGTGTGTAGGGTTTTTTTGTGTGATCTGCGACGGCCCACGCAGCAGGCGTTACTTTGGACATGCATGCGCCTAACCCTCATACCCGCCCACAAGGGGCGGTTTTGCTTATATCAACGAAGCGCGTGCACGGTCGTTGGTAAAAACCCTGAAACCAGTTCCAAAGACCGTCACAAAAGAATTTGTAACCAGATGCCCGCATTTCTAAGACAAAAAAGGGTATTAATACCGGCGCTTTTAGTGGCGCTAGTAGTATCGACACTGTTCTATGGCTACCACGGAGACTTGAGTGCGTCGCTTCGATTGAAAGGTCCACCACCTCCCATGCCGCCTGGCCACAATGGTGGACCACCAGGCAATGACCGTTCGCCTGGAGGACACCCGTTCACATACGATGATGGCCCTGACGATGGCAATTTACCACCGCCGCCCCCGGTTCCCCATGCTGAGCCATCCAAACCGTCCTCGGACAAAGCAGAAGGAGGGCTCTGGGAAGATAAAGACTTTGAGACTCTTGAAAAAAGACCATATGCAGATCGCCTCGATGTGCCCCAGGACATTTCAAAGAACCGATTCCCCACAAAGGACGAGCGTCTCCGGAATGAATTCTCGGGAGTTTGGCGTAATGCAGATAATATGATTCCACTAGATGGTGGTGTGAATGGGTTACCCCGTTATAAGAGCCCGAGCCGCGAGAAATTAGGCGATGCAGAGTATCTACGCCAGCCGATCATGGGTGACTTTGACTATGGTGCCGACAAAGCGTTTTTAATGTTTAAAACTGGCGCAGATACAATGTGGAAACGCATGCCTCCACACTTTTTAACATCCCTGACGCGCGCGAAAAACTTTGCCATTTACTCGGATGCTCCTGGCAGTATTTTTGGCCACGAAGTGGTTGATATTCTTCGAGATATGCCCCAGTCTTTTGTAGATACTCTTTGGGAACTAAAAAGGTATAAGGCCCACCTGCAGTCTCATGATGAAAACTGGAACTGGGCACCAGAAAAGCTCAAGGGCGATGGTGGCTGGCAGGTGGATCGGTTCAAGAATATCCCCATGCTTGCTGACGCCTACGCTAAAAACCCTAATTGCGATTGGTATGTGTGGATTGACGATGACTCGTTTGTGTTTTATGACCACTTGATTAGATGGCTGGATACCATGAATCCCAATGAGTATGTTTATACTGGCTCTACGGCCGGCCTTTCTTATAACGACATGTCCTTTTTCTTTGCCCACGGAGGCTCTGTAGCAGTTGTATCTCGTGCTGTCGCTGAAGCATTGTTTGGGCCTGAAGGTAAAGTTAAGCATACCTTGACACCTATTGAGTTCATACACAAGTGGCATGGTGAGGCTGCTAATATTTGTTGTGGTGATGCGCTCGTTGCGTATATGCTAATCAAGGAACTTGATGTGAAGCTCTATCAGCACCCCGAGCTTGGAGGGGAATACGTTTGGTGGGGTGGACCGTTTCAAGGCGAGAATATTGCGGGGCTTATTATCAAGGAAGACATGTGTAGGCCTATTATTACTTGGCACCACCTCAATGCTCATGACCTGGAGGTATTATACGAATACGAGAGACTGTGGGACCATGACCGGTTTGTTACTTACGCGGATATATATCGCGACTTTATCCTGCCTTATGTGGTTGAAGAGCGGCCCAACTGGAAAATCTCTGATACTGCTGGTCAGCCCGAAAAATACCCCAATGAGAATGAAGATGGCCCCCACCCCGTTGACTTTGATGGCGAGACGTACCACCCAAGTGATTCCAAAGAAGAATGTAAACGTCTCTGCGAGGCGAAAAATAATTGTATGGGCTGGTCATTTAAAAAGGATTTCTGCCTGCTGTCGACTAGCTCATTTGTATTCGGTGCTGCCGCTAATCGCTGGAACGAGGATGAAGGGTGGACGACTGGTTACATGGTTGAGCGTATCCGTCAATGGCGTGAATCTAACCCATGTGATCCGCTCCAGCGCGATGAAGCGGGTAATTGGAACGATAACGACTCAACCTCTGAAGGCTGGATGATCCGCCAGCTCTCTACCTCAGATCGGGTTTCTTATTTTGATAGCGACTCTACGTTACCCAAGTTTTAGAGTCCAACTTACTTTGACTGATTTTTATTATTTGATTCAGTTCTTTTTTATAACTTTATCTTATTCATTTACAAACTAATACATTTGTCGCCGCCAACTCGGAGCCAATGGTCTGTCCAAGAGCGGGTTATAACAACGTTAAATGCAATCTCTGAATGCATTGAACCTGAGCCAGCACCGTGTGTGTATGCAGGCTAGTACTACACAAATGCTGAAGTCACGGATAAATCGTAACGGAGACCCTGGTGGCCAAATACCAACGTGAGATAGCTGAGTGAGAGTACGTAGCAAGAGTTGAGGCTCGACCTGCACATTGATGGCTAATACGTCTCTAAAGATAGAGGCTATAACGAAACTACTCACTTATTTTGGGTCGAAACTGGTCGGTGCTACACTCTTTATATTATAATCCAGGATTAAACTCGTGGGAGATCGTTGCCACAGAAACACAATACGAGGGCCCCTATGGTGACACGGCGCATGCATGATGAAATGCGGGAGGACAGGCATGCATATGTAGCCATACTGCAATATGGTGCCATCCCAAGTTGCACTACTAAACGCCACTTAACCGGTGAACCTATTCATAGATGTTACTACGGAAGCTAAAGAGCGCCATTCATCAGGGCCTACTATTGGCTCCCTTCTAAGTAGGATAATATTTATAGATAATTTCAACTCCGATGAAATATATATGTGCCTGCATGCCAGATATGGGAATTATTACAGGAGAAGAAGGGCATGTCTTGGTCTGCATGAATATGCAGTTCCAAGGTGTACTATTTTGAAGCAACAAAGCACTACGGTGACCGATCTGCACCTTCACAGATTTGGATTATTCTTTGTTATTCCTTTATTTTGCGACTGTTCCTGCGGATCGATTCTCCTCTGTTTTTGGTAATCGACCGTTTAAATGTCAAAGTAGCTTAGTAATGCCATGGTCGGCCCCAGACTTGGTTTTATCGCACTGGGTTGCTGTGTGCATGCGTTTGCTGTTATACCCTAACCCTTCTATGCCTCCATGCGCGGCACGAGCACCACTCATTTAAAGTTAGGAAAATGGCGTCGAGATAGCTAACATTGAAAAATTCGCGAATGCCGCACATATCGAGGCTGGTACTTATACCCCTCATTATTGCCACACTTGTCCTCACTGGCCTTATGTTTGCATCCCAGAGTGAGCAGGCCAAGCTCAGTGTTCAGCGGATTCAAGGAGACGATAAAAGGCCACCGCCGCCAAAATCTCCACCGCACCAACGACCCAAATTTCCAGAGTCTCATGCCCATAGAGGAGACCAGTCGCCTAACCATGAGCTTGTGGACGGAAGACTTTGGACCAATGACGACATTAGCGAACTGCAAGAAAAAGCTTTTCCTAGCCGTATGCGGGTACAGTACCGCGAAAACAATGATGATAGACTTCTGTCTGAAAAAAGACGTTATGAATTGGCTTCTCCGTGGTTAAATGATGACAGCATGATGGGTGCCAAAGTGGGAACCGCTAACCTGCCGCGGTTTAAAGGACCTGACCGTAATGAAACAAGCGATGCTCAATATTTACGACAGCCATTAGCCGGAGACTTTCGTTGGGGCTCAGATAAATTGTTCATGATGTTTAAAACAAGTGCAGACACTCAATGGAGCCGCATGGTGCCACATTTTATGACGACGCTCACGCACTTTGAAAATTTCGCGATTTATTCAGACGCCCCGGGTACGATGTTTGGCCATGAAATTATTGATATTCTTAAAGACATCCCTCAATCGGTCATTGACAATTTAGCCGAACTAGAGCGCTACAAGGCCCATCTAAAGTCTCACGATGAAAACTGGAACTGGTCGCCAGAAAAGCTTAAAGCTGAAGGCGGTTGGCTCGTCGATCGATTCAAGAATATCCCCATGCTTGCTGATGCCTATTCTAAAAACCCTAATTGCGATTGGTATGTGTGGATTGACGACGACTCGTATGTATTTGCTGATACATTCATCAAATGGCTCTACACGATGGATCCCAACGAGTATATTTACACAGGTGCTACAGCTCCTAGTTTTTTCGGTGACATTATGTATCATTTCGCCCACGGTGGTTCCGTAGCGGTTGTATCGCGGGCAGTTGCTGAAGCGTTGTTTGGGCCTCCAGAAAAACGTGGACACGAAATGAGCAACCACGAGCTAGTGCAAAAGTATCACAACGTAACGGCAGATATGTGCTGCGGCGATGCTGCCCTGGGATTTCTGTTGGTAAAAGAACTTGGAATTCGCCTTTACGTACATCCACAACTAGGGGAGCAGCTTGTATGGTGGGGTGGCCCATTTCAAAGTGAGGACATTAGCGGAATTATTTTTAGACAGGGGCGTTGGTGTTTGCCAATTGCGACCTGGCATCACCTGAGCGCACACGACACTGAGGTCTTATATTTGTATGAGCGGCTTTGGAGCGAAGACCGTTACATCACGTATAGCGATATTTACCGGGACTTTTACCTGCCATATGTGGTTGAAGAACGGCCAAACTGGCGACTGTCTGATGTAAATGGTACCCCTGAGCGGCATATCTACGACATTGGAGACCGTGAGGTCATTGACTACTTGGGAGAGCATTATACACCGACTCTATCGAAGCAGGAATGCAAGCGGTTATGTGATGCTAAGGCGACGTGCATGGCATGGTCATATAAAAAGGATTATTGCATACTATCAACCGACTCATTTGTGTTTGGTTCAGCTGTCAATAAATGGAGTGGAGATGAGGGCTGGACCACTGGATACATGATTGATAGGATTCGTCAATGGCGCAACGAGAGCCCTTGTGATCCTTTGGATCAAGCATTTCCAAGTGGTGAGTGGAACGATGATGATTCTACCAGTGAAGGTTGGATGCTGCGCAAAATGGCTGCATCTAGGCAATGCCAGCACAATGATCATTCCACAATACCAAAATTTTAAATTATCTAGTCATTGTATATTTCACTCGAATTATAGGCATCAAATTCTCGGCCCCTTGACAAATGTACACGGTCGCATTGCGCAATCTTAGTCACCAGTCATTTCTATAAGGGACACACGCTTGCTTGCTTATCGCACCATCCCACCAATGTCCAGCTTTATTGTTCGTCTTAAAGAAAGTGCTACTGAGGACAACGTGAAAGAGTAAGTATTTAAAAAGGCTCAATTACATTATACTAACCCCAGCGCCATCGCCAAATTTGAGTCCCACGGTGGTAAAATCCTCCATAACCACACTCTGTTTAAGGGATTCACGGGTACTCTCCCTGATGATAAGGCCGGTGCCCTTGAGTCTTTGCCTCATGTTGAGGCAATTGAGAAGGATCAAAAGGTTAATATCCAGTAGATTTCTAGTATAAAAGAGTTCATTATAAATTACATATAGATAAATTTGTAGTTTTATGCGAATTGTGACAAGCAGCGACCAAGCTGTTTAGCGAAGGTGAGGGGCAAACAACTGGCGGCGGAAATTTCCTTGAGGCCAACCGCAGTAAAGAGACTCACCTTCGGCAATGCAAACAGTTCCTGGACCACAAGCCCGGATAACCCACGCACCGTGGTCACAAGTAGCAAAGCCAGTACCAGCACATTGCATGGCTCCTTCTACAGAACAAGCTTCACCTTGTTGAGGACTACTAGAGGTAGCAGTTGAAGAGGAACTAGCTGTACTAGTTGTGTTGAATGTGCTTGACGCAACTGTCGTAGTATTGCCAGTAGCAATTGGGCCAGTAACACCAGGTCCCTCGGATGTGATTCTTGATACAGAGGTAGTAGGCTCTGGCTGTGCTTGAGATGCGCTTGCGCTAGTCTTGCGCGTTGCATATGAGCTAGAAGTACCAACAACCTGCGACACCTCGACGCTTTCGGAGTGCTCAGGAATAGAACTAGGGCTAGCGGTAACAGTAGTAGTTACACCACCAGTAATAACGGGAAGAACTGAAGGCGCACTAGTCTCTTGCACGGCACTAGAAACTGTCTGAGTAGAGGGAGATGCAGTATACTCGCCAAAAACATTAGTTTCAGACACAGAGGAGGCAAGCTTAAAAGTACTCGAGGAACTGGAAGTTGCAGTCAAAATCTTTGCAGTGGTGGCTCTGGAAGCGGGAGCAGAGGATTCAGTAGTACCAATAGTGCTAACGCTAGAGTATTCGCTTGAGAAGGTAGAAGAAGTAGACTCAGTAGGGTAGATGGAAGTTGAAGAGTCAGGAGTAGAAACGGAGCGGAGGGAGCTGAGAACAGTAGATTCGCTAGTAGCCTTAGTACTAACAGAGGTGGTAGGAACAACAGTAGAGCTGCTAGAATAGCCAGGTGCGGTGTATTCAGAAGCGGTAGCGGCCTTTGAGCTAATAGCAGGAGTAGAGCTGGACTCCAAGCTAGACGAAGACTGAGGCAAGGAAGTAGATGAAGTACTTGACACAGTGGACTCAGCAGTAGAACCAGTAGTAACAGAGGTAGTGGCAGTGCTGGAGACAGAACTACTAGACTCAGTAGTAGGCTCGGCACTGGTAGTAGCAGCAGTAGTAGATGTGTTCCAGATAAAATGGGAGCTGAACTGGGAGCTTGTCTGCGAAGTACTAATAGGAGTAGTAGAAGATGAAGAATTGCTACTCACAGAAGTGCTCACAAAAGTGCTCAAAGGTGTAGTAGAAGTAAGCACAGCACTGGAGTTGGTTGAAGCCGAGGGGCTAGTGGACGAGGTAGTTGAGTTCTCAGTGATAGTGATAGTAGTAATGCGAGTGATAGTATCAGTGGTAGTCAAGAGAGTTGTGCTGTTTACTTCGGCAGTTGTAGGTGGCTGAGTGGTTGAAATAGCAGTGGTGCTATTATTCTCCGGAATAGAAGTAGCAGTATAAGCAGAATGGGTATTCTCAGTACTAGAGTTGACCTCGTTAGACTGACTCAAGGAGGTGGATGTGGTACGAGATGCAGAAGAGCTGGCTGCAGAAGTTGAAGATAAAGCAATAGTAGAACTTCCCGGGCTAGTGGAACTGGTGGTGACTGACGCGAGAGTGCTAAAACTAGTGGAATCAGAAGAAGCGGTACTGCTAATAACAGACAAAGACTGGGAAGCAACCTTTACAGCAGATGGTGCGACACTAGGAGCATGCGAGATTTCCAAAAAGCTAGAAGTGCTTGGCGTAGTCTTAACCTGAGAGGTAGTTGCGATCAAAGAAGATGTAGTGACTACAGGAGAAGAAGTAGAGACAACAGATTCAACGGTGCTCGAAGAGGTAGAAGAGGTAGAAGATGAAGAAGAAGAGGAAGAGGAAGTATCTTCAATGGCCTCCTTGATAGTTCCGGCAAAATCATCGTTGTTCCAGGCCTGTGAAGCATCCCACATCATGACACCTCCAAAGGAAGAATAGGTACTTTGCAGCTTTTTAGCAAGAGCAGCTACAGTGGAAGCAGGTTCATATCCAGAACCAGCAGCGGAAGCAGATGCAGGCACACCCAAGAAGACCTTTGCATTCTTATTGTATGATTTCGTGCGAGCAAGAGTATCCCAATCACCAAAATTGAAATTAGAAGTATCAGCAGCCTGAAGGCCGCAGTAATTATTGTAGAACTGAACAAACAGGAAATCAATATCAGAATTGAGGATAGCATTGCCAACATAGGCATCGGGAATTGGGCATTGAGGAGCAGCAGAGATATAGTAGGTGCTGCTAGAATCTTTGGCGTAGTTAGCGCGCATCTGGGTAACAAAATTAGAATAGTAAGAAGAGCTTCCACCTTCGATATCAAGGTCAAAACCGTCAACGACTGAATCACCAAATGGGCGGATATCACCACCACCATTACCGAAAATCTCCCAGAGTTCATCGGCAAAGCTTTCTGCCTCGCTGGCAGAGGTAAATCCATAAGAGCCCGAGGCACCACCAAGTGAGAGAAGGACTTTCTTACCGAGGCTCTGACAAGTCTTAATATCGGCAGCAATAGTGTCACATTTCAAGAGACTAGTACCCTCAACGTAGGTTCCTTGACAAGCATTACCAAAATTAGTTGAAGGGTAGCCATTAGTTGAGTAAAACTGGTCGAGGAAGGCCATGACAAGAATATCAGTAGAATCTTGTTCACAGTAATAACTGAGACGTTGTTGGGTATTTTCGCCACCAGCGGAGTTTTGACCCCAGTAAACAACGACGTTATCGTTAGCGGATGCGCTAAAGGCCGCACCCATTGAAAAAAGAGAGAGTAAAAGAGTGTGGGTATACATGAAAGAGAGAATGTAAACGAGGGTGGGTAAAAGGGATTGAAAGAGAGTGTGGGGGTTTTGACACGACGCGGGAAACTGCAGAGTATTTATATGTCCTAGTTGACATGGGCATCATGCGGTCCTTTGACGCCCGCGAGCACAGACCATGCATGGAGGCTGGCATTGCCATGCATATGCATGCATGAGCCCCATGACTATATAGGGGAAAAAATGCAAACAATTTGTCAAAAAGGGGAAATAAAAAATATTTTAGCTACAAAACAAGTGAGAATCACGGAAGATCTAATTTATTCGTCTGTGCATCCCCTCTGTGAATAATTTCCTCACCGGGTGGCTGGTTGGAGCCACTTTGTTTAGCGAGATTCGTACAAACAGGGAAAACCCGTGCTTCCAAGGTCAGCAGTGACATGCAGATATGATTTGATTTATTTTTTATTTAATTATTGACGTTAAGTATACTCCCAGTATTGGAAAATCTCCGTAAAACAATCAGAACGATTGCTCAGGATTAAATGGACCAGCTAACTAAAGCTTGTACGGCGTAATTTAGAACTTTTCGGACCCGCCAAGACCATTTCTTCATTGCAGGCGTCATGTGTCACGGTACCGTAATTGGACGGATTGGCCAGCAAAAGTGGTTTCGACGCAATAATACTTGAGCGACTTCTTGTATGCGCAGCTTTAGGGGTGTTCATTCAAACAATCAAAATATTAAAGAGATTACGATTAAGTATTATATTAGTTTGTTAAACTTAACTTTATTAGGTGATAATAATTTAAAGAAAGGTAAACTGGAACTCGCACTCATTTAGAGTTTGCATGTCCCAGAAATAAAAACAAGAGTAATAAAGCAACCAAAATTGGGCAAAGACAAGAGAAGGGAATAATGAAATGCAGTTTTATTCCCTTCCCTCTTTCGTTCTTTTTTTGTAATTTCCTTTTGTTGACTTTTTTACCAAGAGAAATGCTCCTCAAAGTGCTCACACAAATAACGAGATTTCTCAAAGTTCTGCACAAAGGCAGAACGAGAAGTATCATTCATGTCAGCAGGACCGCAGGTCATGAAGGCAGTAGGACCAGCTGCGTTGATAATGTGATCGGCAATGACGGCAGGAACGTCCATCTGGTGCGAGTAAAAGTGGACGTTTCCTTGCAACGAAGTCTTGAATGGGTCCTTTTCGTTTGCGCCCAAAGAACTATCGCTATTAAATTGGCTGAGGAACTGGTCACCAGGAGCCATAATAGAGCCATTATCACCGGGATCTAAACCGACAAAGATATGGATTGTGAATTTGCCAGAGTTGGCCAAGTACTCGAGTTCGGTTGAGAACCAAGTCAAGGGTTCTTCATTGGGAATACCCCAGTAGAGAGAAATGGTCTGGTGAGCATCACGACGGACCTTGTTTTGAAGATAAGCATAAGGAGAAGAGATACCGATACCACCGGCAATGAAAACCAACTCCTCAAAGAACTTGAAATTACGGGGTGTACCATAGGGACCATCGATCAAGACACGACTATCGAAGGAACCACCGTTTTTAATACAGCGTTCGACCCAATCACGAGTAATACCATCTTTAGCACGAGCAATAATCTTGACCTTATTTTCTTCACCGACCTTAATAGCACGCATCAAGGAGAAAGGATGTGATTGCCAAAACTTATCTCTGGTCAAGACGTGAATAAAGGCGTGGTTACCACCGCGTGGTTGCCACCAATTAGAATGCTCAATAGTAATTTCAAGGACACCACCATGGTAGACAAAAGTAGCCTTACAGAAACCGGAAATGAGAATACGAGTCCAACGAATAACGTGGTCAAAGATCCAAATAGCCCAACATGCGTACATATAAGGTCTACCATAGTAACTGTAGAGAATATGTTGCCATGAAAGAGCGAGGAAAACAAGCGACAACGCCATGTGGAGGTATTTAAACAACTCATAGTTAAGACGACGCAGCCAATGAATCGATTGCAAGAAAATAAACGCAAAAACGCACAGGGCTGAAATACCCCATTTGAGTTGACCAGAGTGTCTAGTCCAAAGAGTATAGAATCCAACGCTCTTTGACCAATCGGTAGCGGTAGCAGCGTGAATAATAGTATCAATAAATGCGACACGGCCAACCCATTTGTGGAAAATAGAGAACTCGTTCATAGACCAGCCACTAGTGTAAAGTAAAAAGTTGTTACGTCCGCAAAACAAAAAGATGATAGGCAATTTGTAAAGAACTAATTGAGCAGATCTACTGGCCAAGAAGAAGCTGTAACCATTTCTCAGCAATGGAACTGAAGTAATTTCACCAGGATAGCTGCTAGGAACATGAACAAACATAAGCACATAATTAACGGCAACAAACCCCACTACGGCCAAGGAAGTAACACGTGTAGGCAATTGGAATGTAAAATAACGACCAATGCGGTATGGCGAGGCATGATGGAAACGCAAAAGAGGGGGTAGAATGATGTATTTGCGGAGTAGACGAGTAAGTTTACCATCACCGGCCTTCAAGATAACAGGTGCGTATCTGTAGGAGAAAAGGACAAAGGCACGAATCAAAAAGATCGCTCCCCAGTATGCCAAAATACCGCAACCCATATTACGAGAAAGAACTTGATGGGTGTATAGCTCCTGAGTGGCGGGGAATGCAAACTCAAAAATATATTCTGGGAGTTGTACAGGGGCGTCAATTTCGTTGGTATAGTTGATGTATTGCACAGCTGCGTCCTGTGCTTCAAAATTCAAGACTGGCCAGTTTTGATAATTCTTTTGAGCCGAGGCAAAGGCGGAATAAACGGTAGACTTTTTCACTTTAGGATTGAGCCAATGCATATTTGTGGCATAGGTCTTTACATCGGAATAGAGCTCTTCGTCAGTAACATTACCATAAGCAGCAATATCAATAGCGCAAGCAGAAATAATCTCTAGCGCCAACTCATTTTCTGCGATGCATTTTACACGATCGGGCGACACAAGTGTAGGACAGTGCTCAGTACCAGATATGGGCATTATCATGACGATATCTGAACAAACACTCATAAATCCTTCACCCGAAAGCATTAGAAAGGCGAGCGCCTGCGAACAGACTAACAAAAAGCTCAGCACTTGCATGTTCGGTCAGATCTCGTCCCTCCCTTGTCGAGAGATTACACATATATATACTCATGCGCGTGGGTGAGTGCATGCATTCAACACCACACACATTCGCCTTGCATGCAGGTCGAGGCTTGGGTTGGCGTGGGCAGGTGCTCACATGTCGCATTAGATTAAAGGAATGGATATGATAATGTCTTGATATAGTTCAAAACTGCCATCAGTAGACCTTGTATAATTTAGAGCGAGACAATTGGCCAGCGTTAATAAGCCACTTTACTTACCTCCGCGTAATTTGCGGGCATAAAGTAGTTGTTTACAGCAGCAGCTAGACAATGATTGGGGGGCATGTGTGTGTAAAGAGCGCAGTATCAAAGGAAAGACGTAGGGAGCCGGTCAGAGGGTATATTCTTCAAGCAATATGCACATTCACCGCTATCGCACGTTAGTTACTGTAAAATCGCTTATTGCAGTTGTTTTTGCAGACACTTTGCCGAGGATATCAAAATTTTTTTGCATGAATTGGCCTAGCGACTATGCACGTTCCTGCAGATGACTGTACATTATCCGAGCCACATAGACCCATGTAAATTCCAGAGCTTGAGACAAAACGGTTTTAGGTACGGCAGGGGAAAAGTGAAGGAGCACATTCTCTGCATATTTGAGATATCGATACATCCCGGCGCCAAATACCCACTGTTATGAGCATCGATATGACCTGGCGACTCTTTGTCCTGGCGACCTACATAGACACATGCAATTATCCTGCATGTACCCTCCCACTGTACGTAAATTTCCGCATACGTCCTTGTTCGTTTGCATATAATTGGTTGATAGGGAGCTGGTCCGGCTAATGCATATGTGGTAATAGAATATAAAAACCAGGTTCTATATAGCGCTGATAGTAAAGTAATTTCGGTTTTGTATCGCTAAAATTTAGCAGTGGCCTCAGCTATTGACACCCCAGATACCCATAGCATGGTGTACAAGTGTGTATAGTCAGTCCATGGCTATTTTCGCCCATGTGAATATAGAAAGAGGCATTTTTTCTGCTGTTCAAAGCACAGCCGCTGATGCAGGTGCATTAAGCCAAAGCTATACCCTAATCATATTGAAAACGTATACTATCGTTTTTATTCGCGCTATTTGTCCTGCTTGCCGGTTCAGCGACCCCTGGCTCTTTGGTCTTAGCCTGGGTTTAGCCGACAAGACCACGCATTGGACCCTTATATGACTAAGCGCATTGCATGGCCGTGTCCTAGACAACAAATGAATATGATAAACAGCCGTTGACAAAAGTGGGCCCGGCGAGCCACCCCACAATAAATGCAATAAATAATCTAATTATAGTTACCTAAAGTCCATAGACGTGCTGATCCCGCTTCATTGCCTGCGGCAAAGAAGTTGCTTGTGGGGCTGAATGCGACGCTTGTAACGCGACCCAAAGGTGTCGTTGATGTGGGCCAGTTCTTAAACACCGAGAATGACGGTACGTGGACAAATTTCAGAGCATCACGCTGAGCCCGCGAAGCAACTGCTAGAACCTGCCCATCGTTGTTGAACTTGAGGCTAGACACAGTAGTGACTAGATTGTCGATAACAAAGTTAGGTTCCAGTACTGTTGCATCATCGTCGCTGTGTGCACGCGGTAAATTACGATCATAGATATTAACCATACCATTAGATGCGCCGACTGCGGTCCAGCGATCAGTTTGAGCTAGTGTAGTGACACCAACACCGGCACTATCCTTCCAGCGGCCAGAAAACTTACGCGCTGTCGAGTCCCACGTATAGATATCACCACTGGAGTTAGCAAGTGTCACCGTACTATCGTTATTCCACACGGCATCAGCAATGACTCCTTCGATCTTTGCACCAGTAATCCATTGGCCATTGTGGGCACTCAAAACGTTGAGCCAACCATTGTTACCGATTAGACCAAGGTATTGACCATCAGGGCTCACAATAAACTTCTCCATACTTTGCTGTGTGGACTCGTGACCGTACAGTCTGGTTATCTTATCGATTGATCCTGTCTCGACATCCCAAACATACATATACTTTCTGCGGCCACCCGCAAACACGCGTGCTCCGTCGGGGTGAAACACTGCTGTCTGGAATGGACTATCACGAACGTGTAGTGAGGTGGCAATTGGGTTGATTTTGCCATCTACGTGGAAGATTCTCAGCGTACGGTCATAACCGCCAGTCAAGGCGAGAGGGTGCTTTGGATTAAATTCAAGAGATTGCACAGCGGATTTTGAACGACGCTGCTTGTTGAGATCTTGGACACGGGCAATATCAATATTGGTCACTGGCATCAACCGTTTCGATACTTGAGATAGGTAGTTTGATCTCTGTCCCAAGATTTGGCCCAACGGATTAGCACTTAGTTCACCATCTTCGCCGCTGCTTTCATCGGAGTATGTACCTTCAGCACTAGCCCATTTAGGTCGAGGATGCAATTTTTCAAAGTGGCTTCTTAACCGGCGCTGGTATTCCTTACCATTAAGGGCCGTTTCTTCCATAGTTGTGCGCAACTTTTTGACCCTGTGGGAACTCAAATTAACCCGGAGTTTCTCATCATCACTATCAATCCAAGCACATTCTTCTTCTTCATCACTTTCACTTGCATTTTCTCCCCCTTCAGACATTTCCACATCGCTTGATCCTGCTCCTGTGTCGACATAGAAAAGATCTTGGGGAATATCATCCTCAGGAGATTCTCCAAGGTCACTAGCATCATTATCCGATTCTAGGCCATTATTAAATGTTCCAAAGTCTCCAAATACAATTTTTTCGAGCTCAAGCTCTTCATTACTCTTTTCAAGTGACATGATGTCAAGGATCCAAAAATTTCAGGGTCAGGGCTGACTGAACTTTTTTGGCTGCTTCTCAGGTATGGCCATGGTTAGCACCAGAAACATTCTTAGCGCGCTAGGGCGTAAGCTGTCCAAAATTTAGCTATAGAAACTATATACTTTGAAGAAAAAATACAAAATCTTTACATCTTTCAGAAGTGCAGTAAGATTTTTACTTGGCCTGAAAAATTCATTTGCCACACTTTGCCTCTTTGTTCAATGTCGGTTCAAAAATTCACAAAATCTCTGAGAGATAAAAATATCTCCATTGATGAGCGTACGAATTTTGCATTTAACGTACTAGCTGGTACAGAACCGCTTTTCCTCCCTCAAAAACCTCTTGTTCTACTTGAATGGGTCTTTTCTGCACTTTCAACAGAACCCCAGGCAAGAAAATCCTCTCAACTCTGGAAATTATTGATCGACTTGTGGGTTTTGTGCGATATTGATACTCAAATCAAAATTGTGCGGAGCTACAAGCTGGCCAATATTCTTTTAGATACTTGGAAGCTGCCCTTGGAGTCCACAACGCTTGATCTCATTGAACAGGCCCTTGAATTGATTTTCAAGTCAACTGTTCTAGTGTGTACTTCTGATCAGCAAGCTGGGTCGCTCGTGCTTGGCTATCTAGGCCACGTTCAGGACAGACAAACTAATATTCTGCCCATCCTCGAGAAGCAATTGCAGTCGAGATCCAAAATCTTTAAAACCAGCAAAAATGTTTTAACTGTTTTAGTTGGTGTACCTAATAATACGCACTTTCTTATCGACTATTTAATGGTTGCGGATGCAGGTGTCGATCAATGTCCACCTTCATCCTTGGGGCAACTAGTACAAGCGATCATCGCCTCTCATATCTCAGTTGGCCAAAGATTTGCAAAGCTCTGTGAGCTGCATCCTAACAAGGTCGATATTCTTCTTGACAACCTTGGCCAAGTCAATATTGACCGGGACATTTTGAAATCGCTACTTGATGAACAAATTAATTTGCATAACTGGGCCGCCCTATCTATTTTGCTTGAAAAAATTCCGGTTGAAGTGGCTTTGCGTGTTCCTCAACTGCTTGATGCTCTTAACTCGAAGTTTGATCTTCAGTTTACCAGTCAATTGGCAACAAAGTGCACTCAAATGAGAAAGCTAAACGAGTTTATTATTGCATGGTGCCAGTTGAGCAACCCAAAAATGTTCTCTGAAAAGATGCTTGCGGTAATTTCGACCTGCCTGGAGCAACTGTCCCAACAACAACTCGAAAACTTGTTATCTGTCCTCAACGAAAGTGGCCTTTCACACGTTATACCAGCGCTTAATTTCAAGTCATCTACTTCACCGAAGCTTCGTGAACAGTTTCTCCGTATGTTGACCGAAGAGAATGGATCCGTATCGTTTGCTATTTTGTCCCTTTGGCCAACTGTTCTGACCGAGCACCCACAAGTAGTCGAACATGTTTTAAACCTTAATTCACCTGCTTGTACACTAATTGTTACTGAATCTGGTGCTTCTGATCCCAAAGTGTTTGCATACTGTATCAGCAAAGAGAAATCCACTCCAACGGAAGCCGCAGCGCTTATTGGACGTTTCTACAAGATACTAAATGAACTAGATGGCTCAGAGATGCTGGTGAATATTGTTGAAGAACAGAAATGTGCTGAACTGCTACAGCTTCGTGACATTTATGAGTATCAATGCATATCCGGTGCACTTGTTGACCACTTCATTTCCCAAAAATGGGATACACGTCCTCTCTTGAATGTTCCACAAAATGCGTTATCACGTCAACAGCGCGAACATATTCTTGAAAGGGCATGGAAACAAAAGAACCTTGAACTTGTCGATAAAGTGCTGGAACATCCACCTCGATCGACAAAGATCGAGTCTGATCCCCGTAAACTATTACATCTTGGCGACTCGCTCGATGAGAGTGATTGTAAACTGTTTATGAGTATTTCTAAGAAATTAATCCGTCAAGGAACTTTTGCTAATGAACTGAGATCCCTCGTTAGCTCACAGCATAATTGGAGCCATATCTGCTTAGCGTCAGTCTTGCCCTCGAGTAACAAAGATAGCACGGCACTTGTTAAACTACTTGAAACTAATCTGATCAATCGTGAGCATTTGCACTCGTCAATAGTGTGTCTTTTGCATCTCACCTCTGAAGGCACTGCTCAAGCTAATCCTGCCATCGTGGGCTGCTTGTTGGCTGATACACCGGACACATCCGGTGTTTTCAGCTTACTTTGCCGTAGCTCTAGCGATTGGCAAGCTGTCACTGCATATTTTATTTATACAGAGTGCCGATTCACAGACACTTTCCTCACTTATTGCAAAAGCCTCGATCCCCAGGAAATTATATATCTCATCAGAGAATGTATTCGGAGAAAGTACTATAAAGCTGTTCAAGTTCTTTTCTCCGCCGGAGACCTTGTGAAGGAGGATATAATCCCATTTATCACCTTTATGGTCCAGTCTGTATTTACCGACCCCAGCGATCTCAACGAAATCGAAATGGCCGAATTTATTAGTCTTGTATCCTATCTTGTGAAATCCGAGTCATGGGTTGTTTCGCAGTATTCCCTCGAGACTTCGATTGCGATTGTCGCGAAGGTATGCTCTGGGGCATATACCACAGTAACCACAGATGCAATTAGCCTGTTTAGTAGCCTGTGCCGTATGATTGGACATTGTTTGTTATTCCAACGCCACAGATTGACCAACAGGAACCACTTGGTGATTTCAGCCCTGTCTAATCTTCTCAAATGTCTATCGGGCGCGAAGCTAACACGTGAACAGAGACTCAAAAACTTTGGAAATTTCCCGGTATTTTTCATTCAAGGCAAAGAATTAGGCGAATCGGTATTGGCTGCGGAAAGTTTCATGCGGGTAGTGTCTAACTTCTGTGACCCTCCTCAGCGGTCTGTAAGGGAAAATTCGGGCAAGAATAACTTGACCTCGAGTGTTGCTCGCGTTAGACGCTATATTGCCAAAACTGTGGGAGTGCTCGTGGCCAACTACGCCACGATATCTCTCCAGTATGGGTTCAGCTCCAAAATATCGTCGATAATACAGCAGGCCATTTTTACCATATTGGATGTGCTGAGCTCACAAGAACTTAAATCCACCATTGCCTCGGTGGATGGCGCTGGCCGCTCATATATGAAGGCTGTACACGAAAGCTACAATGCTACGGGCAAATGGAAGAAGGATTAGGTGAAGTGACACTTGATTACCATCAAGTAAAAACTAAAGCATAAAGGACAAGATTACTTTTCTTTAATTTTATAACGGCATAGTAAATAGTACATATACTATAGTATATTATAGAGACGATACTATATAATAAACTAATAGAGAATCTCAGTGCTAGTTATCGGATCCTCAGTGCCTCCTGGTCGTACCAAACAGCGATAAGTAGACACGGGAGTGACAGAGGAAACAGTGCTAGTGGAAGTACAAGTGTAATCGCAAGACCCAGTGTATGAGCTCGACCAGCTATAGATTCTGGCTTCTCTGTCAAAAATTGGCACAATTTTATCGTAAATACTGGGGGATCAAGTCTTTCCCCAAGACGTGCAGTCTGGATATCCAACCTCATTATAGGCTGCCATTTCAATACCTAAATTCATTTACCAGAGTGAACAGATTTCATCGGCACCGAAAGTTCTGTACCGCTTTCTACATTAGCGAGGCTTGAAACTGCCCCAAGATTCTTGGCAACGGCACTCAATATATTCGGCAGGGCATAGATCGTTTCTTTATAGGCATCCATCATTTCTGCAGAAAAGGATTGAACGTAATATGCTTGAACGTAGAGATTTCCAAACGCCTGGAGATATTCAAGGAAAGCCTCCTGCGCATAAGCCGTAGACGTACTGTCCCATTCTGAGATTGAATTAAGTAGTATATTGCCCCAAGAAGTTGTGTCCTCACAGAATGAAAGGAAGGTAGATGTGGCCCCTAAGAGGGGCGCCGTTGTAGCCTGGTCAAGAGCGGAACCGAGGAGGGCAAGAATAACGGTGGGAATAGAGACATAGCTATATATAAATGTTGGACGTGATAGAGTTGTCGGACATTACAACAATTCGCTATTAGCGAGTTGCATATAAACGTGTGGTATCCGCTTTATATGGTATTTTTTAATTGTGGGTCCCCTTTAGGGGCAAAAACTATGAGGAGTAAGGGACTTAGAAATTCTTATAGAACTATTATTGCATAGATTTGGATAATATCAACATATATAAGTTGTAAAGAAAATTTCAACAATAATGCGACCAAGATACTAGGGCCTAGTTGAGAGTTCCTGAAAAACAAAAACGGGTTAAAGCTCGCAATGTCGTTGGGTTTCAATGTGTTGTTACGAAACTCTGGTGCTAGTCACCGGAGCCTCAGTACCTGTAGGTCTCACCGAACAACGAATGGTTGTGACGGCTCAAGTAGTGCCAGAATCACTGACAGAGATAACAGTTCTGGAATTACTAGAGGAAGGGGAAGTACTCGAAGGGGGAGTACTCGAAGAGGAGGTGGTCGACGTGGTGAAGAAAGTGGTTGGAGTACGTGTATTATCGGTAAAACCTGCGTGATCATGTGAGTCCTAGGAGAAAAAGGAATAAGCTGGATCGAAAATGCTCAGAGCATTGTCGTAAACCCTAGGGGATCAGGTGTTGGCCCAAGATGTACAGTCCTGATCAATGCCGTACGCTGCCTCTTCAATGTAATAGTTGTAAAGCCAGAACTAGTTAAGAGAGTATGAGATATACGACCTTGGTCCAAAGCCTCGGCACTCGACTGTACTGCTACAATGTTACTTTCAATAGCAGCTATGACATGGGCAATTTGATCAACGGCCCCGTCATACGCAGCCATAATTCCATCTGATCTTGCTAGCCGAACTCGTTTATTGGCTTGGGGCATAACTATGCAGATCCCTGCCGATCGTCACCCCCCGGCATTACTACGTTGTTTTGCTATGTCCATAATATTTAAGAGAGAAGATATAAACCCGAGCGACTTTTAGATTAGCCTATGTAAATTCATTGCCTGTATTTGATTTGCGAAATTTAGCGCAAAGTAGTACATCTTTGAATGCGAGGTGCATTGCATCGCATTGTACCTTGGGCCCTTAGTGGGGTATCATGCAAAGCCGAGTTATATATATAGCTTCGAGGAGATAGATTGAGTAGAGTAGACGTCGTTTGAGCAGTGATGCATTTAATATATCAAGAATTTAAAAGGTCGTTAGTGCATAATATTGCAGTTGATAAAATTAAGGGAAAATTAGGTGCAACTAGAGTTTTAGTAGAAAAACTCGGTGCTAGTTGCAGCCACGCCGGATCCGGTAGGTCTAACCAGGCAGCGATAGGTGGATGTGGCAGTAGGAGCAGAAGAAGTACTGGGAGCAGAAGACGAAGCAGAAGAAGTAGTGGTACAAGCATGGTTGTTGAAGCCAGCGTATTGACCATCAGTCCAGTCTAAAGCGACTGAGGCACTGCTGAAAGCGCTTGAGATAGGTACATAAGCGGAGGGGGACCAGGTAGCTTCCCAAGAGGAGCAGTCGGCTTGTATGGAAAAAGCAGACTCTTCAATAACAGCGTTATATGAAGCGAAAGTCACGAGCAATTTCTCCACCTCAGCGGCAGTGCCGTAGGCACCCAAGTTATTGACAATAGCAGCCAAAACATCAGGGATTTGTTCAACAGCGGGTTTAAGTGCATTCATAAACTCAGGAGTGATGGTGGTCTCATCGTACATACCGCGTCCAATGATATCGAAATAGGCAACGTAGTTGTTAACAAAGTCAACAGCATAGCTGCTGGTACCTTGCCAGCCAGAGATGGAGGACAGGGCCTCGCTACCCAAGATAGTAACAGTGTTGAGGTAGTCGATGGGGTCAGCAGCAGCGCCGTAGGCAAGGAGGGAAAGAGCTAAAACACGCATCAGTATTCGTCGCAGTTTGGCAGGAGCCCCTCAGGGGCAACAAGCTCTTTTATATGGTCATAACGGTCCGTGCCTTGTGTGTAACTGGCGTGCAGTTTGCATAGAATGCCCGCATGCGCTAAATAACCCTGCATGCATGATGCAGAGGGGATTTTGTTTCAGTTGACCGCAGTTTGCAATAGCCCGATTTGGAGAAAGTCTAATTGCAACTAGAAATATTATAGCAAATATGAGGTGAACCAGTGATTTTGTATTCTGTTTAGCGAATGTAGTCCCTCTCTCAGCGCCGCCAATTGGGTGCACTCTTGCAATATATGGGAGAGCCGCATATGACTCGTGTGCATAGTGACGGTTGCACAAATATGTACAATATGCGGAATTAAGGCGGCTGTTTTTTTGAAATAGGTGCTGTGTAAGCGTCTGTTGAATTGCCGACGAATGCCAACCCTTCGCTTAGCCTGATCTCGTAGACGACTGTTTCATATTGCTTTGGGAAAATTTAACGAGATTTTGCGCGAACAGCCGGGGGATTTCTCGATAAATTCTCCTTTTGCATGGTTTAGAAATGACTTTTACAGACAGTGCACTCCTGTATAAACATTGAAACTAAAACGCACGTCCCCCCACTATTTAGTCGATTTCATGTGCGTAACCGTGACTAATCGCATTGGTGAAGCAACGACCGTGTGGAACAGAGCGGCGACCCGGGGGAGCTTTAAAAAATCAAAACAGAAAAAACCCAGCTGTCGTTTTCTTTGCTCATTCCTCAAAAGTTTTCAGCCATGGTTGGTCGATTGAAAATCGTGCGCGAGCACTAGAAGAGTTGTAAAGGTGGATGATTAATCATATAATAAGGAATGACTAAAATAATGACATTTCTATCTATAGTAGAGTAGACACATACAAACACTCACGCTCTCTTCTCAACTCTACTTGAAGGACCAAACAAATCCCGCATGTCAGAGATCGAGTTGCAGGCACTCCATGACCAATTGCGAAAGCTCAGAGGACAATTACCGGAATTTTTACAGGCATTGACCAGCCTAGATGATGCAAAAAGCTCAAAAGACGCATTTTTTACCGTTGCAAGGGCCCTCAGTTCGTGGACCACCGAAACGCAATCGTTTGTTTCGTCGTATGAAATGTTAAAGCCGGCAATGGAAGAGCTTAGAAAGGGATCGTCGAGTGGCCCTGCGGTAGAGGAGCCCTTGGTAGATGGACCAAGTGAACCGACAAAAGCTGAAGAAGAGCAACCCAGTTATGAGTTTTCGAATCTGGATGGATTCGGTAACGACTTCTTTGACCTCTCATAGCCACAAAAATATCAAGATAAGCGTTTGTGAGCAGGACGGATATCCGCAAACCCCCACATAATAGGTGATCACAGAGCCATCACCCTGTAATTGTCGTGAGTACCATCGCACCTCCCTCTCGGATTCAGATTAATATATTGCCTTCAATAAGGCATAACTAGCTAATTTGTAGGACAGAAATAAAATAAAAAACTAAAGAAAAACGGGGGAAAAAATGTCAGTTTATATGGAGTCTCGTTTTATTTTGGGTTCCGTGCAACCGCCCCAAATGCCAGGTCTAATCGGTCATAGGGCCCTGTTTGTCATCAGTCAATGTCCAAAAAATTCAAGCCAGACACAAGGCCACCTCCTACTACAATGCAACGAGAATTATTCTCGTTAATAGGAGA
Source organism: Wickerhamiella vanderwaltii (assembly GCA_030582415.1). NCBI lineage: Eukaryota > Fungi > Ascomycota > Dipodascomycetes > Dipodascales > Trichomonascaceae > Wickerhamiella > Wickerhamiella vanderwaltii. Next base: position 6,849 of record JAKTWR010000047.1, on the reverse strand, counting down.
AAACACACCTCCTATGCTGGTGACCCCGCAAAACAAGTACAAAAACACCCCAAATTGGCGATCTAAAGTGACTCCCTGGACAAGAGCGAAATTCAGCAATATGGCCCGCAATGATAATCTACAACTTAGCCATTGGGTCCGTGGTATAGTTGAGGAAGACGAACCATATCGGTTTGCCCGCTACAATACCAAAGTAAGCATTCCAGAGTGGACTGACGATGACTATAAGTTATTTGAAGACGATGAGTGGACGCTTGAGGAAACCCGCTACTTGTTTAATTTGTGCCAGCAGTATGAATTGCGCTGGTTTGTGATTCATGACCGCTATAGTTTTAGCAACCGTGATATCGGCGATATTAAGGAACGGTACTATGACGTGTGCCGCGCATTGCTTAAACGCAACCCCTCGCCTGCAGACCTTGAAGAAATTGAGAAAATGCTTTATAGTAAAGAAAAAGAGCAGCTGCGTAAGAACCACCTCGAGCATCTTATGGCTCGTACGCCGGCCGAAATTGCTGAAGAAGAGGCGTTAATCCTTGAGAGCCGTCGCCTCGAAGCACTGGGAGAGAAATTTATGCGCGAACGCGACGAGATTGTAGCGTTTCTCGACTCGCCAACCACAACTGCAAATATTCAGCAGTACTCAACATCTCAGGGGCTCGCCCAACTTCACCAACAATTGCTATCTGAAAAATCTCGTAAAGCCAAAGAGCCAACAAAGATTGTTAAATCTGCCATTGTTAACCAGATTCTTCAGAAACGACTTTCGGCAAAGGAGGAAGCATTGTATGGTATATCTTACAATGAAGACAAGAGTGGTCCGGGGGTGTACTTGCGGAGTACGCGTATTAGCGCGCTCAAACAAAACGCTGCTCAACGATCCAAAGCAATTCTCAATGAATTGGGCGTTCCTAGCCGACCTGTCATGCCTACCGCTCGCGTATGTGCCAAATTTGAAACCCTTCAGCAGTCAATTGGCGTTTTGTTGGATGCTAAAATGGTCCATGATAAACTGGAGACCGAAATCAAAGTTCTCAAGCAAGTGAGTGGCTCTGAAGTAGCCAAGGATGAAGAAGAAGCCGGCGGAGCAAAGGATGATGTCACGGCCAAAGACGGGTGAATTCTCCTTTTAATGAATTTAATGACTTATGAACAATGCAATAGGTAAACTCGTCCTAATTGCTTGGTACTCTGCGAATGATATATAAAACGTGTACATAAAAACATGCACGTTGAATGTGCTCGAAGGTTGGAAAGTCGCAATACGGGCCATTGTACGTCAAGCACGCCGAGGCCGAGCCAACCGACTGGTATATAGCAATTAAACCGGAGAAATAACAATAATTACGCGCAACGAATTAGAAACGCCGAGACAGGGGAGAGGGGTGCGAAACACGTGACGATGAGCAAACAGCAATATGCATAGTTCTGCAATGCACTGCGTCAAGCCTACGCGTGGCTGTCAAGTGCCGCCATCATAAAACAAAGACACCGAAAGGGATATTCGGGCAATTAGAAGCGGGAATAATTAAAATGGTATAAATTCCCTACGCAGATGCACTCGTAACGCTATGATTTTATCCCATAGCGAGCAATAGCAATCACTTGTCGTTAGCAACTGTCGGACCAAGTCTTATGCAGGGCGAAGCGTGAGGCTGCACGTGAAACTATAAAAGGCATGACCCAATCCGGTGGATCCTCGTACAAAATGTCCCTAGCCATCAAAGAAGCATTCCCCCACGTCTCCCCCGTTGCAGTCGCCGTCGGCGCTGTATACAGCCACGTTTCCTCGTTTGTTGTCCAGACCCCACTCTTCCAGGCTCTTTACAAGAAGAGCCAGCAAATTGGTGCCTCTGCCGAGAGTACCGCTAAGAGCGAGGAGGCTGCCTCCGTTGCTGCTGCTTACGGCTCCTCTGCTGTTTCTTCGGGTCTCCAATCTTACGCCGTTGCCGCCCTCCTCAAGTTGACTGGTACTACTTCTTACAAGGGTGCTTCAATTATTGGAACATTGTTGTTCGCCGTTGTATCTGGTCCTCAGATTGTCTCCAGTTTCTTTGTCGAGAAGAAGCCTGTCGACACTGTTGCCGCTTACGGTCTTGTTTCGTTGCTCAACACTGTAGGTTTGTCTTTGGTTCTTACTTGGGCTGAGGGTGGAAACCCCGTCCTCGACGAAGTTAAGAACTTGGGCCGCTAAACGTAGCTTTTGTGTATAGTTTTTTTTTTGTAGCGTAGTTAACGTTCAAACAATAGTTGACCGCATGTTTCTCTGCTGGGATTTCCCGAGCAATTATGGATATGCCGCGTTGTGCCTCAAACGCATCATGCACCAATGATGCAACGCAGCTAAAAGGCAAGTAAGGCAAACAGCGGGTACACTTAACCCTCTTGTTTGGCATCTGTCGGACTGTAGCTCCGTTAAATAAATCTATATATTTACTGATGGTTAAAATTGCCGGTAGCGTGATGTGCCAAGTCGAGCACTCGCCTAGTCTTTAAAAGGGTCGGGTGGTGGCTGCTTACACGTCATGTCTAAATACTCGGTACTGCTGCCTACTTACAACGAGCGCGAGAACCTGCCTATTCTCGTGTGGTTGTTGGCCAAAACATTTAAAGAGAATAACATTGACTGGGAAGTAATCATTATTGACGACGCGTCACCCGACGGAACGCTGGAGGTGGCCAAGAAGCTCCAAAAGCTCTATGGTGAACAACACATTGTTTTGCGACCCAGAGAAGGTAAATTGGGCCTGGGTACCGCTTATATTCATGGTCTTAAGAGTGCCTCAGGCGACTTTGTGATTATTATGGACGCCGACTTCTCACACCACCCAGAAGCGATTCCCGAGTTTATTAAAACGCAAAAAAGCGGTGACTATGATATTGTTACCGGTACTCGTTATGCTGGAAATGGTGGTGTCTACGGCTGGGACTTGCGTCGCAAACTGGTCAGTCGTGGTGCCAACTTTTTAGCCAACACGTTGCTTCGCCCCGGTGTCAGTGATTTGACTGGCTCGTTCCGGTTGTATAAAAAGCCTGTGTTGCAGAAAATCATTGATAACACCGTGTCAAAGGGCTATGTCTTCCAAATGGAGATGATGGTTCGCGCTCGTGACTTGGGGTTCACTATTGCTGAAGTACCCATTTCGTTTGTTGATCGTGTTTACGGTGAATCAAAGCTCGGGGGCTCTGAGATTGTTCAGTACGCTCAAGGTGTATGGATGCTTTTTACCACTATTTAGGGTATTATTTAAATATCTTATGTAGGATGTCTTTTTAATATATACTTTTTTCTTAACTTTGAGATATCAATGTTAGATATCGTAGGCAGTGCCACGGCCTTGCATTCCGGCAAACTTGCCGTTATCGTAATCCTCGAATGCTTGGTAAAGCTCATCTTTGGTGTTCATAACCATTGGACCCATTGAGACCATAGGCTCCCGGATCGGTTCACCAGATAAGACAATGTATTCCACGCCCTGATCGCCGGCATTTACGGTGATTTCATCTCCTACATTGGAATACACAACAAGATCCTTGAATTCTATAGCGTTGTTGTTGCCAGTTGTACCACTACCTTTGCGCACAAAGATGGCGTTGACCCACTCTGGGGTTGTTGCCAAACTAAGAGACGCACCAGGGTTCAGCTTAACACTCCACATGTTGAGAGGTGTGAATGTGGAGGCTGGACCCTTGTATCCCTTATAATTACCAGCAATCAAATCAATTGACCCACCTTCGACCTCGACGTGTGGGATCTCGGTGCTCTGGATCGCTTGGTACTTGGGAGGAGTCATTTTGTCCTTTTTGGGCAAGTTTACCCACAATTGCAGCATTTCAAGGGTTCCACCAGTTTGTGTGAACTTTTCAGAGTGTTTCTCTTGATGCTCAAGGCCACTGCCAGCGGTCATCCACTGTACATCGCCTGCATGAATTGTGCCTGTTTCACCAGTTGAATCCCCGTGGGAAATCTCACCCTGGAAAGCAATCGTTACAGTTTCAAACCCTCTATGAGGGTGAAAACCTACTCCTCGAGGCTTTGGGTGTGGTTTGAATTCATAAGGAGCTCCATAGTCGAGCATTATGAACGGATTAAGCGCCTTTCCTAATCCTTGGGGAGAGATTGCTTGATATACGGGGAGTCCATCGCCAACCCAGTGCATAGCACCAGCATTTCTAACTTGAGAAACTACTTTTGAAACCATTTGAGTGAGCATAGGGTGCAACGAGGCGTGCTTTTATACCTTTGGTGGCGGTCATCATGCACTACTCGGTTAACCGACCGATTATGCATAAGCTGGAGCGCCGGTTGGGAAGTAACGACCCCCACAACAGGATAGGGCCCGCTGCATGGAACTGCACAGACAAATCAAAGGAGATTATATTGACTAGACCACCAATACTTCAATGTGATGGAAAAGCATTCCTCCTCAAGGCGGTTCTCTTTGGAGCACCTGACCTGGGGTGTCTCCAACCGCTACCCTAGTTCGTATCCAACCGAAATAGTCCACCGCGCTCGTGTCCAACCAGATGCCATTTAACTAGTCGTTCTCCCCTTTCACTGCTTGGTCATGCTTCGCAATCAACTGCGCACTCATTTGCGCCAACTGGGCCCTTTGCGTAGCCGCACATATGCCACACAGGATAAATTCCAAGTCCTTACTGAGCAAGTCGCTGCCGAGGATGTCAAAGTGCAGGAACTCAACGCCAAGGTCAAAGCTACTCAAGCTCCTAACCGTAAAGAAACATGGGCTTTGTCGCAACAGCCTAGGGAAAAGGCCATGACAGGCCCCCGTTTCGATGGTCGTGACCTCACGTCCCAGCCTCAGCCTTATGCTGCTATCGATTTGATCGCTCAGGAACCGATCAAGTTTGTTCACCACGAAGCAGCCTGCGACGGTAACGCCCACACCCACCACGGAGGCGTCCAAGGCCACCCCAAGATTTTTATTAACGTGGATGGCCCTGGCGTCCATGCTTGTCAGTACTGCGGCAATCGGTTTGCCGATGAAAAATACCGTGCAGAAATCGAGGCCCAGAGCCCTGAATCGGTTGGTTCCGGGTTTGGTCCTTACTTGCCAGGTTCCTTAGGCCCATAAATGCATAACTATAATCTTGTAAGCTCCTAGACTATTCACTTAAACTATCCATCAATTGCACCCTCTGGTACCTGTCGCCATTCTCATTTCCTTGACTAACACCTATGTTTGGCCAAGCACTCGCCGCCAATCGGCCTCACTTGGTACAAAAGGGATTTCTCACCCCTTTAATTCCTCTAAGTGAGTATTTACAACGTCGTAATCGGGTCTTTGACCGTATGCCCGTGAACTCGGTGGCAATCTTTCCCGGAAACCAGACACACTTTGCAACCCCTTCGGTGTTTTATCCTTTCAGGCAGGACCCAAACTTGCATTATTTGTCTGGATTCCTCGAACCAAACGCCTGCCTTGTTTTACGCAAGACCAAAGAAGCCAACCAATCTATTTTGTTTGCAAATGAAAAAGATCCCCATAGTGAAAAATGGGAAGGAGAACGCACAGGTACCGCATTGATCCCTGAGACTTTCGGTGTTGATGCTTCAGCCCCATCCACTCGCTCTGTACTACGAGATACTTTACCAAAACTATTGAAAGATGCCGAAACTGTATTTGCTGATTTAGCCCCCAAAACAACGGTACGCTTTGGACCGTTTTTCCACCACGACCTCAAAGATATCATTACTAGTTCTCAAAAAATTAGCGACGCTTCAAAACTTGTCGAACCGTTGCGCCTCATCAAAAGTGAAAATGAGATTGACTGTATGCGCATCGCTTCGGAGATTTCGGCCCAAGCGTATAATTCTGCCTATAAACTGCCATTCAGTAGTGAGCATGAACTCCACGCGTACCTCGATTTCATGTTTAAACGTGGTGGTTGCGAGTCTGATGCCTATTTGGCCGTTGTAGCCGGTGGTGCCCATGCCCTGACGATCCATTATGTGCGCAATGATGATCTACTTAGAAACGGTGAGCTCGTTCTTGTAGATGCGGGTGGTCGCTTTGGTGGCTACTGCGCTGATATATCTCGTACATGGCCTGTTAATGGCCAGTTTACTGACCCTCAGCGTGACCTCTATGAAGCAGTGCTTGCAGTCGAAAAGGAATGCATTAAGCAAGCCACTACAAAAGACTCTGCATCGCTGTACGATTTACACCGCCTTAGCGTACGTCTCATGCAAAAGGAACTTAAAAATGCTGGTCTCGACCTCAGCCTTAGCAAAGTCCAACAAGTATACCCACATTCGATTGGCCATAACCTTGGCCTTGATGTCCACGACGGACCCGCGAGCGATGATCCCCTGCAGTCAAACCAAGTTATTACTATTGAACCCGGCGTTTATGTTCCTGAGACAGATGAGTTCCCCAAGCACTTTAGAGGAATTGGTATTCGTATCGAAGATAATGTGGTGGTTGGTGAGCGTAACGAGGTCCTTACCGAAGATTGTGCCAAGGAGATTGAAGAGATAGAGAGATAAAGTAGTAGAAACAACTACTTTTGATATTTTTTAGTACTATAGTCTATGTATACGTATATGCACTATATTGAAGCAGATCAGAATATTTTTTTTAAAGATAAATAGCCCCTCGTCCATAATTCGCGGCAGCGATATATTTTTTTGTTTGCAATTGTCAGACTGCTATTCCCTTGAATATTTTTTTCCCCCTTTGCTTGTTTTCCTTGGGCCAACTGTACCCAGTTTGAACCACCTAAAACCCTTTTAAACTCTATATTTCACCAATTTAAAGCAAAATTTTCAATAATAAAACTAGTTAATCGCCCCTCGCTAATATACCCTGTCACAACTTGACCCCC
>JAKTWR010000046.1:0-81132 GCA_030582415.1 Wickerhamiella vanderwaltii | reverse complement strand
AGAAGTATGATGAATATCCTTGATGTGCTCTTGAAACGCTTGTTCTAGGGATTCGTTAGCAAGGACCGGTTCACACAACTCTACTATGAAGCCACTTTCGAGAGCGTCAACTTCTCCAACGTACATTTCTTGATTGTCAGGAACATCCCTAAACTCTGACGCATCGTAAAAATCGCTAGGAAGGGTCGCTTCAATCGCACCGCCAAACAATTTCATTGTCAGCTTTAATGCCAAGAGTATCCACGCAACTTTATAATCCTATCAGTAGCAACAAAATGTCATTACGAGGATTTGTCAATATCGAGGCAAATGAGGTACAATTTAGTATCAATTCACACGCTACAGGCTCATTAAGAATTCTCCCTCAAGTATTCCAGGATCGAGTCAGCTTAAGCTTTGACAAGGACTCGAAGGATACAAAGGTTCATGATGCAGCAATACAAGATTTCAAAATTATTCTTATACGTTTCTTGAGTATTTGCAAAGATTATGGCGTCCCAAGTGGTCATGGCCAAGTTGTTGTGGGAGCTTCTCTAGACCTGGAGAGCCCAGTTATCGATACTGCTCGAGATACACTGGGGTGGCCCGTCACAGTTCTCAACGAACAGCAAGAATTCGAGTCTTTTATCTATGGATTAGCTGGCGCATTTCATCCCGTCCATGGCCTTTTTATCAAAGTAACTGCTCGGTCTGCCTACATGAGCTGGATCCATTACAACGACGAAAAAATCTTGATGTACGGTGAACCACATCAATTACCCTATGGAGGTGTTACCCTTGCTCGTAGGCTACAAAAGGAATCATTTGTAGACCTTGAACGAGAAGTTGCCACCAGGGCTGCCGCTGTATACGCACAACTTAAATTACCTCCCGCGCTTGAACAAATGGCTCTCGATGAGAATGGAATTCGTATTTACATCCATAGTAGGGGGTTTCCATCGGTGATGCGGTTTATTCATTCTGGCCAGATCTCGCCATTGCTCCTCAGTAGCTTTAATTCCACGGGGTTTTCATGTGTTCCAAACGATATTCTTCATGTCACTGAAGATCAAATGCAGAAATTCACGGAGTTATTGGCCAAATCAAGCAAATCCAAAGCTGCATTCTTTCAAGCAACGCTACTCCTGCTCAAGGGCGTAGGTACGGGTATTCCCACGATTCGCAAATACCTTTACGATAGAAGCACTACTCGTGAAGGCGTTCTTTTTAGACAAATGCCGTCAGAGACATTTGCTGAGGATCCACTCATTGTTAGCACGAAGCCATTTGCCCTGCCTGGTGCTGCGAGGCTGGCACAAGTACTGGAAAGTGCATTACCTAGTGACACGCCGCTAGTTATCAGGAGTCGTATTGTACGGGCGGTTGCAAACTCCGCGTACATTCATAGCTCTTACCCCAAAACGACACAGGCAAATATGGGACTATGTATTGGTATCGGTGGTATATTGACTGGTGTGCCCGGTATAACTCATGAGGTAAGAGTATTGCTTGGAATTGCTTTATTCAAGCGGTGGGGAGGAGATCCTAACGATGCTTCAGTCGCGCTACTATCGGCTTTCCAGAGCTTGTTTGCCGACTGGAACCGGTTTTGGTGGGCTTTCTATGTGGGGTCGGTTATGCATGTTCTTGGTGGTGTATTTCCTGGTGCGCACGTCCGCGAAAATGTCATTTCATTCGAAGTTGATGGTCACGGTGCACATTTTAAGCTCAACATCCGTGTAAATCAGAAATCAGTATTTGCGAATAACCCTGTGGTGCTGGACCGCCTCCGTAAACTACCATCTAATCTCATAGGTGCACAACAGCGTCTCAATCTCGATGAATGCCCCGTTCAGGTCAGTGTTCAGTGGTACAATGGTTAGCAGACTGCGGCCTCGACTATTCCTGGCGTATAAACGGACACAAATAGAAGCTTGTAGATTTCGTCGAACTAAGTAACTAGCTAAACTAAGCTAATGCTAAACTAAGTTAACCCCTACTTTTGGCCAGCTTCACCAACGCTCAAACCCTTGGATGTTCTCTCCTTGGTCAAGGCAGCGATAATGGCCGCGCCAACACCAGAACCATCTTCAGCAGGCACGACTTTAATGGGGTAGTCTTCAGGGGACATATCCCAGTCAAAGATTTCAGCCAAGGCCTGGGCACCACGTTGCTTGAAGTGAGGGTACTTGTTAAACACAGAGCCATCAGCACCGGCATAAGCTTTCTTCATATCCATCTTGGTAGCCATAGCAGCAACACCGCACATGGAAAGACGTGCAGCGCGAGTGCCGATAAGTTCAGCCAAGCGACGGATCAGATTACGCTCATTTTCATTGGTGTTGATACCAAAGTACTCATTGAATAGAGCGTCGGTATCGTTCAAGTTCTCCCAAGGATCCTCCTCGATCTTGGACAAGCACTCAGCATCAATTACAAACTCCTGCTTGAGCTTGTCAGTATTCTGGTTAGCAAAAATATGTCCTTCATCGTAGCAGTCCAAGAGAATAAGACGCATAATTTCACCAAGAGTGTAACCAGCAATCATTTTCTCGAATGATTGTTGGCCAGGGCGAGGGCTTTGTTTATCGAGGATATCGTCATACTTGGTACGAGGCAATACCGCATGCTCGTTGTCAAAAGCACCATATTCACAGTTAATGGCCATAAGAGAGTCCTGCGGGATATCCTTGGGTAACTTATCCTGAATCTTAGGAATGTTTGACACGACATCATAGTAGGCAGCGTTACAACCAGTGCCAAAGATACAACCCATTTGAGTCATGGGATCGACATAGTTCGAAGCAACAAGAGTACCAGTAGTATCGTTGATGATGGCACCAACAGCGACGGGAACATTCTTCTCATCTAAGGCTTTTTGCAATTGCACAGCAACATCTTCACCCTCGACACCGGAAATATCGAAGCCCTTTGTCCAGCGTTGAAGGATACCGTGGTTAATAGCATGTTGAGTAGCGGGATACGAGAAAGTAAATCCAATGTGCAGCTTGTCGCCACCCTTGTATAAATCATACTTTGAGACAAAAGTTCCAATGCTATCAGCAATATGATTCCATAACTCCTCAGCAGTTCCAGTCTTAATGTGAGCGGGAAGAGGGAATTTGGATTGAGTGACGTCAAAGCCGCGATTACCGTCCAAAGTGATTTGAGCAACTCGCAAGTTTGTGCCACCCATGTCAAGGGCCAAGTAAGTACCGGTCTCCTTACCAGTGGGTTGCTCCATAACCCAAGCAACGTTCATGGGGATAGAGCCACCCTCAACCGATAAACCCTTTTCAAGCTCCTTAACAAAGTGGGCAACAATTTCCTTTAGCTTTTGAGTAGGCACAGTCAAAAGGTCTTCATAGCGATCGACAAGGTGCTGAAGAGTAGCAGGGTACTCAGCAGTACCTTTGCGACTAGGAGGTTTTTTGGGGCCAAGATGAACCATTTTTTATGAGGAAAGATGGATGGTTTGATCTACACTGTAATCTGGAGAGGGTAAGGGTTATTCTCGTTCTCAGCCAAAAAATGTTGGCTGGAGGAGCGACATCACTGCGGAAAATTAACAAGTAATTTCAGCTATCGGTATGTATTTTCGAGATCTGGATACGGTAGAGTAGTATATATTGGCTATACCCGCTGCACTCTTTGATCAACGTTTTAATAACCCGTTGAATCGATCATCGCAACAACATGTATAGGGACACTCCGTGGTATCCTTTCAGCTGTAGAACTATATTCATTATAACTATATAATAATACTCTCCGTGGCCACTCCGATTCCTAGTCCAGATCGGTGGCCCCTAGGCGACTTCGCCGTCCTGCATACTGGCTGCAGGGTTTTTCCGGTGTGCATAAGTCTGGTGATTTTTGGCCTCACGTCACAATTCTCCTGACTTTCCTTACCCGATGCTTACGCCGTCAGACAAATTCTCCTGAGTTAGATTGAGATTCGGTACTTGGTTTAGTCGGCTACCCCAACAAGATTAGCTCCAGTGAGTTACGTGAGTATTGCGTAACGGATAATTAAATAGAGTTAGCAGGTATGAAAAGCCACTGAAGTCCAATCCCTAGAGTCAATCATATTATTTTACCCGCTCAAATATGAGTATGGGCGCTTATATTCCAAGAATTGATGGGCAGGCTAGCCAGTTGAGTATTCCGTGTTTTCGTCGATTACACGCCGTATTGACTGTGGACGTTACTTCAGTTGAAGCTGAAGGTACTTGAATAGTTTCACATAGTAGTTATATTATCTATATCGTACGAAATACGTATGCATTAATTGCTGCGGTCAACGCGTTTGGATCACCCATGCCTTGCACGCCCCGCTCAAGACGTAGCGTGCCAGCTTCAAACATGTCTGTACAGTACATATGGGCGACCTTTACAGAATCAAGGTTCAGTACGGTCACGGTATACGTGGCTTGTACTTGCTCCTCAAGCGTCGTTCCAGGTTATATACACGTGACATAAATCATATGAAATCGAGACTGGTAGGCTTATCGGAGACCTAATCTTGTGCTAGGAACAGTCAATGCTGGGTATTATTCTGGACGAGATGGTAGCGTGATTGTTACCGATTTAACACCCTCTCGAATCGCGCCGAAGTATGCGCGCAATTGGCAGGACAGAAGACTATAGTATTGATAAACGGGCCATAGAGAATACTGGAAGCCGAGAATCGGTGAACTGGCTTTGCCTGACCTCAATCATCGCTCCACTAACTTTTCTAAAAACTGCACTTGACTATGCGCATTATATGCATGTGCACACTGTGCTCAAGTCTCAGGGAGTATTACTGGAGCCCATTCGCTCTTTTAAACAATATGAAACTAAAACAATAGTAGTAATACTGTTTTCAATACTATCCGTAGTGCTAGTGAGACTGACAACCCGCCGGCCCTAAAACAGGCATCACGCATATTAGGCCCTTTCAAGGACCCTTCCACCCACCATGAGCACACCGGATCTATCGTTAGCAGATGATATCACGCATTTGCGGACACATCGTGATGAAGAAACAAGCGGCAAACTTATGAGAGCTATCACAGAACGTAACCTCGCACCATTGTTTGAATACATGGTAAACGAGGGCCTTGTGGAGCCGGACTCTGCACGGCTCGAAGCGATGCGCAAGGCCAATAACGAGCGGATTGCAGAGCTGAAAGCTGCTGTCGAGGTTGCCGAAGAGGCAGAAGATGAGATCCAAATCGTTGAATCTTGGGTTGCCCTCGGTAATTATTATACAGAGTTGTGCGATCGGGCTAATGCTATTGAAACGCTTGAAAAGGCCCTTGGCCTCACCGCCTCGAGCGGAGCCAAAATCGATATTATGTTGACGATTGTTCGTCTCGGCTTTTTCTTCCGGGATCGCGAGTTTACTGGCGAGCGCATTGCAACCCTCAAAACACTTGTTGACAAGGAGGGTGATTGGGAGCGCAAGAACCGGTACAAGACATACCGCGGCTTGCACTTGCTCAGTATTCGTCAATTTTCCGAGGCTGCGGACCTTTTGATAGATAGCTTTGCTACGTTTACTTGTACAGAGCTAATGACCTATAGCAAAGTGATTGAACTAGGTATCGTTTGTGGCACGCTCACACTAGTTCGTACAGATCTTAAGCGCCGCATCATTGACTCGCCTGAGATTTTAAGCCATGCTCCTACTGATCCTGAGCTGCAACCATTGACGGAAATGACCAACTCTCTCTATACTTGTGAGTACAAGACATTCTTTGAGGCTCTTGGTAACATCAAGACTACCGTTCTCGAGCCGTTTTGGGCATTGTCCCCCCATTCTGCCTTTTATGTCCGTGAGATGCGCTGTAAGGCCTACTCACAATTACTTGAAAGCTACATGGCTCTCAACATCAAGAGTATGGCTGACACGTTTGGCGTCTCGGTAGAATTCTTGGATCGGGATTTGGGCCGTATGATTCCTCACAAAAAGCTCAACTGCGTTGTCGATAAAGTGAACGGCGTAATCGTCACGAATCGTCCGGACTCGAAGAATGCGCAATATCAACAACTCATTAAAAGCGGCGACGCATTGCTAACAAAACTGCAAAAGTACTCTGCGGCAATTCGTCTCTATGGTAATGATACTGTGTAAAACAGGTAGCTATTTAAGCGGTAATTTAGTCGATATCTTATATACACTAATGGCCATGAGGATCTTCTTTGGGAGGATCGGGGTTCACCTTGATCATGGTGTCAATACGCAAAATAGCAATGCAGGCCTCAACTGCAGCTTTGAGACTTTTGATCTTGCTAACAGCCGGTTCGATGACACCTGCAGCGAGCTCGTCGACACACGTACCGTTGACAAGGTCAAGGCCATAGTAGCGGTAATTGCGACGCTTTACATCTGTTTGCGCAGAGGTTTGCGAGCGGGCATGATATGAGCGCAACTTGGCTACAAGATCAGCACTATCTTTGGCAGCATTAACGGTCAATGTTTTGGGAATCGTAAGTAAAGCATTTGCAAACTCAGAAATAGCCACTTGCTCACGGCTAGAGAGAGTTGTGGCAAACGTCTCAAGATAAACGCTGAGAGCCGTCTCAACTGCACCACCGCCGGGCACCACCTTACCGGTTTCAAGGGTCCGTTTAACAACGGAGAGGGCATCAAACAGCGAGCGGTCCATCTCATCAAGAGCGAATTCATTAGGGCCTCGCAAGATCAATGAGGCAGACGAGTGCACCTTGGTGCCCTTGACAAGGACGCATTCATTATCACCAATCTGCACCTGCTCGACTAAGTCGGCGTGACCAAGCGATGAACTTTCAAATACCTCGTCACCGCTGAGATTACTGAGACTACTGATCATTTGGGCACCAGTAGCTCTGGCAATTCTGCGTAAATCCTCGCGCTTGCAGCGTCTTACAGCTACGACACCGGCCTCGACAAACTGCTTAAGACACATATCATCAATACCCTTTGTGGTCAACACAACTGTGGCGCCAGCTTTAATAATTTTCTGGATTTGTTCACTGACGATATCGTATTCGCGCTTACGGATCGCCTCGAGCTGCTCAGGGTCGTCGATCTTGACAGTTACTCCAAGGCTCAACTTCGTCTTTTGCAGGTTCATATCAAGAACAGCAATTTTAGGCGACTTTACATAGCGTTTCATTGCTGGAGATGCTATTGTACAGTTAAGGGCGTATCCCTTGACGAGCTCAGACTCCGTCGAACTGCGGCCATGCGCTTTGAGGATGTTAATGGCCTTAATAGGGTACTTGACCTCACCACGGGCATTCTGGGTCTTGACAGCAAGCATTGCATCGACAGCCATATGGCTAAAGAACTCGGACTCACTTCCAATAATCTTGGAGCTCATAGAAGTTTTGGCGATCTGCACGAGCGCCTCCTTGCCAAGCTGGGAGGTATTTGTGACCAATACGCTGTTCATAAATCCAATGGCTTCACGCAGGGCAAGTCTATAACCAGTGATAACGGTGGTAGGGTGCGTCTTATTCTTCACAAGCTCGTTGGCTCGCTGCAGCAGTTCAGCAGCGAAAATAACAACGCTTGTGGTACCATCACCAACTTCACGGTCTTGTTGTTGAGCCAAATCGACAAGAATCTTGCCGGCGGGGTGTTGAACGTCCAATAACGACAAAATAGTAGCGCCATCGTTGGTCACGGTTACGTCTCCAATATCATCAACTAGGAACTTGTCGAGGCCAACGGGGCCCAAGGAGCTGCGAACTATATTTGCCATTGCAACGCATGCGTGGACATTCTGGTCACGGACTTCATCGCCCGAAACTCTTGAACCGTTTAAAACAAGAATATCGTCCATGAAGTTAATGGAAGCTTGGAGATGATTATGTGAGAAGGATGTTTGTTCTACCGCCACATTTGCCACATTAAGGTTCATCAAGGGCGCATGTGCAAAGTATCTATATATGTCGTGCCAAAGGGATCGACCATTTTCAGTAAACGCTGCTAAACAGATCAATAAATTAATTACGTGGTACTTTCTGAGCTCTCAACTGGAGCTGAAACTTTTTCAGGAGCTGGAATGGTTTCAGGTGCGGGGACAGAGGTGCTAGCAGGGGTTGAGGTTGGGGCTATAGAAGAAGAATCAGTCGAGTTATTATTGGACCCATCTTTGGTTGCCGTCTCTGCAGCTGCTGAATCCTTCGCTGCCGCCACATCTGCTTTTTTGGCTCGAGGTTTTCTAGGTTTTTTAGTAGCAGCTGTCTTCTCATTTTTGTCTTGAGTAGTCTTTTCAGCTCCCTTTTCAGCAGCTGGGGTACCGTTTGCTTCATTATCTCCTTTTGGATCGGCTTTTTTACGAGGCGCCCTCTTCTTTGGGGTCGGTTTGGTGGCATTATCTTTTGTATCCTTAGATTCAGGCTTCTCCGGTTCTGCATCAGGTTTACTAGCTCTTGAGTCCTTGGCCGAATCCTTTGGATCTTTTTCCTTGGGCTTAATCGCCCTCTTCTTTGTTGGCGGTGCTCCGTCTTCCTTAGCCTTTCGGCCCCGTTTCGGCCCTGGCTTCTTTTTCTCATCTTTCGGCGGCTCAATCTCTTCAACGAGCTTTCCTTGGTATACAAAGTACCCATCTTTAAGCGTAGTTGACTGCGCTTCCCATTGGATTTCTTCATCGTCAATAAATGGATCAAGTACATCGTAGCGAGCCTTTTTGCGCCGGCGAGGGCGCTTTTGTTCCCCATCCTTTTTGTCTTTATCATCATCTTTGTCGTCGTTGGTATTTTCTTCGTCATTCTCTTCCTTGTCATCATCTTTGTCGTCGTCTTCGTCGTCGTCCTCATCGTCATCATCGTCGTCTTCCTCATCGTCGATTTCTTCTTCAGGATTCCCTTGATTTGGGGCAAGCGCCGCAAAGCCGTACTTTGCCTCGGCTTCTTTGGCAAAATCTACTACCATCCCTACTTCGAAGGGCACGTCTAGTATGATTGACTCCATCGCGTCCAACAGAACCACTGTGATTACTACTACGACGATTTGTAGGAACCATTAGTCACGTGCTCACTCCTCTGCATCGCCACGACTCATTAGGAACGCTCCTACGCACTGAAGATCTCTATGTATACCAGAAACAGTGTATAATCTATATAAATAGTGTTTAGATACTTTTTACGCCAAGGCAATTGGCAATTTTTACCGCAGTCGTCGCACCAAAATACACCGTGTACAACTTGAAGAGACCAGCCCAGGAGTAGAATTGGTTGGGTTCCGAGGTGAAATACTCGCCATACAAATCTTTTTCAGTGATAGAATCAAAGAAGCGGCTAAGAAGATCCGGGTAATCGGTGATGACACCATCTAATCTAGCAGCAACGCTCCATTTCATAGGTTCAGGGTTGTTGATGGTCCAGCTGTATAATTTGAGATTCTTCGCTCTAGCTGCATCTAGAAGCTCCGGTCCACCTCTAATGGTAAGAGAGCTATAATTAAGCGAAATCGCAGCTACTTGAGGACTTTCCATGAACCGGTATGCAAGTCCCTGCTCCCAGCCAATGAAGCACACGTCGAGGCCTGGGCACACTTGTTCACAAGCGGCTAAAACCTCAGTGCGCCAAACACCAAGGATACACCTTTTACTCCAGACGTCAACGGGGGCTACCGACTCAAGGGCTCTGAGCATGTGAGGCACGACTTCAGGTCCATTGGAGCGCTTAACATCAATCATTAAAGTAACGTCTTTGAATAGAGGGTCCTCGATAAAAGCGCGAGCAATTTCCTTCAGAGTTGGCATGGGCTGGGCGTATTTATCCTTCGTATACAACTGGTCAAGGTCACCAACATAATTTGAGGTTTCGACCGTACGGTTAAGGTTGAAGCAACGGCCAGTGTCAACGTCATGGCACATAACAACAACTTCGTCTTTACTGAGCTGGATATCGGTCTCAATCACTTTGGCACCTGCCTTAACTCCTTCACGAATAGCAAGCATAGTGTTTTCTGGGTATCGGCCTCTAAAGCCACGATGTCCAACAACTGCAGGGACACCAGTCGGGGTTCCATCTGATTTTTGAAATGCGGTACTGCCTATAAGGGACATTTTTTTTTTTTGGAATTTATCAAGACTATCAGTAGAGTGCTAGACCGACGCTATTAAAACCGTTTATGCATGCCATTAGTAACAGCAGTTCCCTTATCCAGGCTTCATTTGAACAGCGGATATCAATATCTTAGGGAGAGGCACAAGGAACCAGGAATTGAGAGAGTGGTTTACATGCAAACTTCACATCAATGCGAATTTTTTGATTTCCACATTTAATATAGCTCAATTCAGGATGCCAGCCAGACCCTGCTAGGCGCCGGGCACGTGTGTTTTGAGGGTAAGGGCCATACTTTTTTTTTAGAAAAGTATGTACAAAAATGCCCGAGAAATGGGAGCAGGCAATTGTGGTATGCGCGCAGGTTCAAGAGGGAAGGGTTAATCACGTCCCAGGATCTTGTTTTCAGTTAAATAGTAACGGTTAAATATTTTCGTAAAATTGAGTAATTTCACCCACGCGCAAGCCGCGAATATGGCTCATGCTCGGTTTGGGTTTGAGCGTCCTTTGGACGGGAGGTAATGGCTTAGGTGCTTTAAGCATTGGCATTCCATTACCCTTTAATGGGCTCCCTGGGTCGGTGGGTCGAGAAGTGGGACGGGCGATTGCTAGTGCTGGAGCTGCCAATTTAGGAATCTCCGTGTGCACATTCACTGCTCTTTTCCCTGGAATTGAATATTTCTGTGGCTTTGGCGGAAGCTTAGGTGGAAGCTTAACTGGGCCTGTATCAGTTTGCGTTGGAACGTAGCTTGCTAACAACCGAACCACTCGCAGGCAAATCTTATCTTCGTCTTTATTGGGGTTCTTGAGCCCACACAAAGCTGGTCCAAAGGATGTAGCAATAAGTTTTGCATCTATATGGTACACTTCACGTGCGTGCCTAAAAAACTCGTGTAATGACAGTATCAACGGCCAGTTTTTGCGAGTACTTAGTTGAGCCCAGTATGCATCTGTTTCGGCAATTGGAAGAGGTACTGAGTCAATAGGCAGCAGCGGGCTGGGTAACTCGAATAAATACAGTTTAAACGCAGCAATTACCATCTGAGGGCCATACTCTGTTAAGTCAATAGTCTGATTACGATCAAACGCCTGCTTGAGCACCCAGACTAGCTCACTGCCACCAGTTTTTTCGAATGATTTTGGGGTAATGGGTGCAACATACAAGAAATCAAATATTTGCGGGAAAAAATCCATCCCTACTTCAACGGGAAACCCATAAATCGGCTGCGAGTGTTTGGGAACGACTATATGCGAAGATTGGTCCAAGTCATGTAAATAAACGTCTCGAGCAATATTTAGTAGTGTGATGTCACAGTGCTGCGCAAGTTCACTAAGGTTGCGGATGTAAACGATTTTCTTGGTGAATTTAGGGCTGACAAGGCTTCCAAGAGTCTTTTGCAACGTTTTGTAAACCCAATTCTCGTGCACAACGTACAGCTTCTTGAGTTGTTTACGAATATCGCGAGATATTAGCTTGGCAACGCTTTGAAGCCACGAAACGCTAAATTTTGGCGAGTGCGATGCAAAGAAAATCATCGTGAAATCCGACTCGGGAAGCTGCTTGATACTCTTGCGTACAGTATGTTCATCGGGTAAAGTTCCGTTTAGCTTCGTTGTATCAACTACAACGATCGGTAAACGCGTTTCTGGGTCAAACAGTGGTGTTTGTTGCACCAACATTGGTAATGTGAGTAAGCGCGCGACCAGCGAATACGACAACGCGCCGGCGGGTGGTTACGCTGCTGCTGAATGAGCCCGGTTTTAAGACCAAACTATTGTATCTGACTATATATGACAATTATAGGGTGTTTTTTGTTTATGTAGCTATCGTTAGGGCTTTCTGTACTATGCACTTAATATGCAGGTAGAGTGCATTAAATGTAATTAACTTCCAGAGTTTGAGCAAGCCGTCAAGGAGACTACAACAGAAGCCTAGATATTTGTTACTACAGGGACAATGTCACATTAACAAAAAAGCTAAAAAGGCTGTATTATTTCGAATTAAATATTTAGGCTTCCTTGATGGAATTAGCACCAGAGACGGGCAAACTAGTCTTAGGCTCACCCTGGAAAGTGGTGATATTATCAGGTTCCTCAAACATGTTGTGTTGGTCAAGTTGAGCCAAATCGGAACCAAGAAGCTCGTCCTCTTCGGACATACGGATCCTGAGATATCCACCTGGGAAATAGTTCATGGCGAGCAAAATAAGCGAAGTCACAACAAAAGACCAACCCCACACAACGGCAATAGCAGCCAGTTGGTAGCCTAATTGAATGTAGTTGTGAGTCATCCAACCAGTAGAGGTGGAAACACCATCTAAGTGTGAGATGTAGTCGGCTGCGAATAAGCCAGTCATGAAAGAGCCAGCAGCGCCACCGATACCATGAATGGCCCAAACATCGAGACCATCATCGATGCGAATATAGTGTTTAAGTCCAATAGCAAAGTTGCAGATAACAGCAGTAACAATACCAATGGCTAGAGCGCACTGTAGATTAACATAACCAGCGGCAGGAGTGATACCAACGAGGCCAGCGATGGATCCAGAGCAAAGACCAACCGTAGACCAACGACGTTTGCGAGCATAATCAACGAACATCCAAGCGAGACCGCCAGTAGCAGCAGCAATATTAGTGTTGCACATGGCATAAACGGCACGGAGGTTGCAAGCACCAGCACTCATACCGTTGAAACCAAACCATCCAAACCACAGTAACACAGTACCGAGGAATACAAGAATGACACTACCAGGCTTGTATACAGGCATTCTCTCGGCAGCTGGGTCATGACGCTTACCACACCAGAGAGCGTAGGCCAAAGCGCCAACACCAGAAGCCTGGTGAACAGGGCCACCACCAGCAAAGTCAAGAGCACCCAATACCGCGAGCCATCCGTTGGCATTCCAGGTCCATTCAGCAATAGGGCAATAAACAAGAGTAATCCAAATGAAAATAAACACAAGCAAAGGTCCCAGGCGTGCGCGCTCATGGGCACCACCGAGCATAAGAACACCAGTTACTGCTGCAAACATTCCTTGGAAAAACATAAATACAAGATCAGGAACACCTGCTGAACTAGGAGCGGCTAGTACTTTCATCATACCAAAATTTTGTAAATTACCCCAGAAGCTACCGGCGCCATGACTGAAAACAAATGAGTACCCCCAGAAAAACCATTGGAACAAAACTAAGGAGCCACAAGCCATAGAGGCCCATACAAGTGAAAGGGCATGTTTCTTGCGAGCCAAACCAGCATAGAATAGACCAATACCGGGGATCATAATCCAAACTAGTACCGCACCGATAGTGACGAACCCTACATCGACCAAATCAAAGTTATCATTCAAGTTTTCCGTAAGTGAGTCACCACCAAAACTTGCCGCTGTGTCGGACATTTTTCTTTTTACTGACAATCGAAATCTCTCGCCAAGTCCCAAATATATGCCTTTCATTTTCTTATCTCAATCTTGCATGCATATGCACGATAAGCCAGCCCTCTCACAGATGTGCGTCATATACTTTTCGACAAGCTGCCATTTGCGAAGACGGATAGATTGCATCGTGCCGGCACATACCTTTGATGCTGGCAAGGTCAAGCTTGATTAAATCTCGCACACATTAGAAATGAACATGTTTGAGGCACGCTGTTGGAACCGACCTCAACCGTTTGGATCGAGGCAATTTGAGTCTGTACGTCATTGGGTTTGGGTTTCTGATATGTGTCGCACTCTGAACAGTCGGTGGCACAGTCCAATTACCCGTCAGAGGCGTTTATCAGTTTAGTAGACAGCTTATTGCAATGATTTTAATTGTTGTTGTAAAAACATTTTCTCTGTGTGCTCTCAAACATCTAATCAAAGCCCTTCCTGTCGTGTTTTTCGACGCGCCATACTCCTGCAGCGTCATCCAGATAGGGTGCAGGTATGATGCGTTACCAGGCGTACTACGAGATGTTATTGGCAGATGCCAACGCGTATATGCATCTCAGAGGTCGTTTCCGTCTATTTCTGTGATTGTCGACGAAACGTATGTATACTCCGAGGCCATCATAAAATTATTCACAAAAACTCCAGAGACTGAGCAATGGCCTGTATTTAGATTGCAATTTCACTCTGCATGCACCTAGCCCGTAACCTGGAAAACCTCGCAGTTATTCGCATATCGGCTGCATATGGTTCACTACCCTGAGGGTGCACGCAGGTTGGACCCTCCCTGCGTGGTTCCGCGCAATGTTGAGCACCATGAGATAAAATATTTGCCAAATCTCGTGGGCTTAGCGAGTGCAATCGTGAAAGTTCCCGAATTTAAATGTTTTTGTTTAGTTTGTTTAGTTCAGGCAATCCACCCATCTACGCTACGAGAATTGTCAATTTCGAGAGGGCGGTGTCGCGACAAATAATGCACGGACATCCAACGGAAGGACGAAGAATTCAGGCGTCAATAATGTAGATATAAAGTATGTATGTATCAATTTGAGTGTGATCTGCTGATTATGCCGAGTTAATTCGCTCAGTGCACTGGAATAATTGATTTTGGGTCGATGTACGACTGCACACAAGCCCAAACATAAAAATAAAGCATCATATTGTAAATTATCCTTGACTGTGTGCATGAAAAATATGATTAACCAAAAAAACCCCTTCGAGACCAAGTTTTGCACGGGAATATGCGTTCTGCAAGGCTGCCATTGCGCGGAGCCCAAAGAGGTTCGCTCTCGAGTGTGCAAATGAATCACATCAAATACACAAGCAAGCGTCTCAAAGCGCAACTAAACAGAATTAATTGTGGTATTGGTGGACCCACTGGTTTGCAAACGACATAAAAGGGGCTAGAACCCCACACTTTGGGCTATACTCATGGGTATGCTCCACCGCCGCAACTTCTTTTCCACCGCGCTTGTATGCAAAAGTGCAAGGAAGTCCAAAGTACTTAACGCATCGAGTACCAGCCTCGAGAATAGCAGCCTTACTCGGCCGATAAGGACGAGTAAGGCTGAAAGCAAGGCATTGACGTCCGTGCCTATCCTATCCAATGGCAATTATGCTCAGCTCTATGAACGAGACAAGCATTGCGACTTCAAAAAGTCTATCGCAATTATAACTTGTCCATTGCCCACGCAGGAAACTTCCCCAATTTCAAAAATGACGAGCTCTCGTATTATTCCTCGTAGTACTACCCTCTCACTCAATGCACCTTCTTCACCCGATGATTCCCGTACTCCTTCTCTAAGAACATTGCATATCTCTTCTAATGGCCTGTCAGTTGCCTCCAGTATCAAGCCACAGAATAAACGCCCTTCGTCTGCAATTAGATCTTCTTCAGCTAATCCTAATGCGAGAGCTTCAGCTGTGGCTGTGACAAAAGAAAAATCAAATTCTAAAGGAGGAACTTCCCCTGGCTCCAGTAAGGCGTGTGTTGCTATAAACAAAACTGCAGGGTCCATTATCACTGTCAAGGCAGCTCCTAGTCACAGGGTCCCTGAGAAACTACCCGACTTATTTACTCCGCTACACTTTCCCACTATGAAAACTATAAGACCATACTCACCATGGGTCGATCATGGGCTGAAAACGAGTTCATTCTATGCCAAGTCTCGTCCTCCTTGTGTTTCCTTTGGCAAAGCTACATCTACATCCCAGAAGAAGCAGGCCTCCGTGTCCAGACAGCCCGACACATTTTCTCACTCTACCTCCCCTGAATTGCTCCACCCCTGCAAGCTAGCCAGACCTTCCGTTGTTCGGCAACATGCTCTGACCGCCCAATACCATTCCCCAGGTAAATCTTCACTCCTAGTGGAAAAGGCCAATTCTGCAAAAATGGCTTTGCTGTGTCCAGAATTTCACGAAGGTCTTAAGCCGATGAATTCTGTTCCCGCTTTGCCTACTAGCGCGACCAGAACAACTGCATCTGCCGATGTTCACAGTCTTGCTAATTCTGCGTCTAGTGGTAATACCAGCATGCTTCACCCTAAAAATATACCTAAGACCTCTAGTGTTACAATTAGGCCTGTCATGCCCGCTTTGTCCCCGACTAGGGAGCAATGCCACGAACTAGCCCGGTCTGGGGGCATGGAGCTCCATACCGTGAACCACAAGCCCAAAAGCAAAAATCGATCGAAGAGAGTAGGCAGAAAGAAAGAACAAAAGTTAAGTTTCGTTCATAAGTGAATCAGTGCCTCTCCATTTAAATATAGTTATACGTAGTAATAGTAAGTTAGTGGCTCAAGAGCTAACAATCAATCCCCAGAGTTTTCCTCACTCTCTTTCAGATAACAGGTATATACTTTGACGCTTGTCAAAGCTCAGGTTTGATGTACATGAGGCCTTTCAACCGTCGTGGCTGGCCGAGTATAATTCGTTTCTAAAATTGAACTCAAGGGATGATAGGCAATAAAAGCTGTTATCAACATCGTACATATATATTTACCTTCCTTTGCTTGGGGCTCAACCGCAATTACACCTTTGTAGCGATAGCTGCAGTCGTTACTGTCGTCTTTACTGATCGGTCCATACTCATGCTATTATAACGACAAGCTATATCGTCGAGATATTTTAATATACTTTAGTTTGTGGTCTCTTTCATAAATAAATCCATCAATGGAATGATACAACCGACAGTAAATGCTAATGGGGCCACAAGAAGTACTATTTTAAGCTCAGATATCTTGGACCGCAGACTATCTCGGACATTTTCGAGCTCTTTGGTTTGCATTTCAAGGCAGTATAAGTGCTGTAATTGCTTTCGCCTTATGTGAGTCATTTCGATCCCTGTCGATACCAGCTTGACTTTATGAACTGCCTTCCTCAGCTCAAAGCATTTGGGCTATATGCAATAATAAGATTAAGCTTCAATATATCTTGACACAGGTGGAATTCAACTATAAGGCAACGTTATGTATTAAACACCACAATTCGTATCCCCTATTCAATGAGGAACCTCTTTATATATGGATCAGAGGGTTCTGCGCGAGAGTTTAGCCTGCCTAGTTTCCCTGATTGGTGCTATGAGCAAGAGCTAGTATTAATTGATGAAATTGAAAAGCTAGAAGCTACCGTGACTTCATTTATTTGGCTGCTGCTTCCTACTATATACCTGCTATTGATACTGACACCAGTATTCGCGTACTTGGGGTACTGTGTGAGCGCGAGGGCGCTTTTACAAAATAAAAATGATACTGGCATGATTTCTGTGATAACTCTAGGGATTATGCTGTTATATGTGGCGTTATACACGCCATGGGTGTTGAAGAGATGCCTACGAGAGATGAAGGGAAGTTTGACGGCAGTCAAGAGCAATAGAGCTTTCCTCAAGCGCGATATTGTAAGTAAAGCATAGACTATATAGAGTGTTTTGCATGCTACGTGTCGTGCTTACAATTCCGAATTGATGTGGTGTTCAGTTAATACTCCGCATACATCATATGTTAAGTTCGGGTAGTAGACTAGCCCTGAATTCCATTCAATGCTCATGCAGAGGATGCACTTTAACTTTTGCTTACGGGGTAACAACGTCTCTGCCGTAACATGAATACACTACATCTACCTTGTGGAACTCCTAATTCACACCCACACAAGAGCTGACTCACGACACGTCATGCAGTGGTTGATTCTGGCGATTTTATCCATCGCAGCCGCTTGGACAGCAAGTGAGCTAGAAATCTTTAGACTTAAAGATGCCATTGTAAAGGATTTGGATGACCCTTCTGCTACCTTTTATAGCTGGTTAGGAGTGAAGCCTAATGCCAAGATCACCACGATCAGAGGAGCCTTTCGCAAGCTTTCACAAAAGATTCACCCCGATAAAACCCCTGGTCCTGGAGCTCAAGAGCGCTACGCGCGGTTAGGTCTTGTTAATAAGGTTTTGCAAAGCAAAAACCGTGATACATATGACTTTTACCTCAAAAAGGGTTTCCCTAAGCTAAATGCCCAAGGTGAATATGTATTCAACCGCTGGAAGCCTTCAATTTGGTTTATTGTGCCGTTTATTCTCGTTTCAGTTACCGCGATTCACTTTGTTTCGCTCAAGGTTGCTGCACACAGAAAGAAACAATTCGTTCAAAGAATTATTGACGAAGCCTTTGATGCAGCGGCTATTAATGGCGTAATTACCTCCAGACGTACTGTAAGCCTCTCGGTTGGAAGACGTGCAGTTGTAGAACCTGATGGATCTGTCTTGCTTGACGGCGACAAAGTTACCACTGATTTGGTACCTGAGCCTAAAGTAACTGACACTGTATTACTTAAATGGCTAAAATAAAAAGCAAGTAGCATATGTCCGCATGACAGCTCCATACGGTGCCTATTAAATTCTTTCGTACTCTGTCTAGTCTATATCTACCTTTGTTCTCTAAAGAGCCTTGGTCATTCATACACGTCCATATTCTTCGATAGAAGCAATCAGCTCATCGACTGTGGCTTTATCAACACTGGGTGCGTTCAACACCACACGGAAGAATTCACCATGCTCAGGATGAGGGCTATAATCGATCAAAAATTTGCCGTTTGCGAAAAGCTTATGCGCAATAGATCTAGTCACCTTGGTATTCTCAGAAAATGATCCCAACTTTCCGGTAGGTGTGTAGAAGAAACACGTCTGCAAGCATGGGGGAGGATTCTCGCTCAATAAAAGGAATCCAGGAGTTTCTTCAACCTTTTTCGCGAGGTATTGCGTCATTTCGTATGCATGATCAACTCTCTCACCGTATCCTTTCGTGCCATACCATTGCCAGCCCAAGTACAGCTTGAGAGCATCAGAGCGACGTCCGCAGCCCATAGTACCATCGGCAAGGTCAAAGTTTTCATCAGAGTGAGAATTGTGGAAAAGATAAGCGGCCTGTAGACTATTAGCTTCTTGAAATTGTCGTTCATCGGGCACCAACAGGAACGAACAAGTGCACGGAACGCCAAGCATCTTATGCGGATTCACCGTCAATGAATTAGCGAGATGAGATCCCTTCAATTTCCGCTTGAGATTATCACTGAAAATAAAATTAGCTCCCCATGAACCATCAATATGGAACCATATTTTACGTTTATTAGCAATAGCTCCGATAGCTTCGAAATCATCAAAGCTACCATATACAGTAGTACCAGCAGTAGCGCTAATAGCTAGTGGTACTCTACCAGATTTTTCAGCTTCTGAAATCTTGTCATCCAAATCTTCAACATCCATACATCCATTTTCATGAACTTTAACTTTCACAACACTTTTGGATCCAAGGCCCATTAAAATAGCTGCCTTTTCAACACTGTAGTGACAATGAGAGCTAGTAAAGACAACGAAATCGTAACCGGCACAACCATTTTCCTTTGTGTCGGGAAAATGGATACTGCGAGCCATATGAAGTGCTGTTATGTTTGAGTATGAACCGCCAGGGAAAGTGAGTCCACCAGCATACTTACCATCGAATCCAAACATATTAGCATATTTGCGACCAGTGTATTTTTCGATTATAGTTAGAGCAGGGCTGGCCGTGAACACATGCGAATTAGTATTCAAAATGCTCAACAACAAATCACTGGCTACACCAACAGGGTTAGTCGCAGCGTACAGTTTCTCAAGAAAGTTCTTGTGCCAAGTGCTTACCGAGGTATCAAGAAGCAAATTGGCAGACTCAAACAGGCCCTCCAGTCCCTGGCCCTGATCCTTAACTTCCACTTTAATATTTGCGTTGAGATCTTGAGGACTTTGGTATTTACCTACGGATCCATCAGGAGAGTCAGCTTTTTTCGCGTAGTCTATAATCAATTCGCTCAGTTTGTGCAGCACAACTTCCAATTCTTCTGCTCTTTTTGCATCGACAACCATGGTAGAAGGCTGAAAAGCATGTGGCTTATAATAAAGTGGTAGGACTCGGTGCCCTTACTCAGCACTCCGCGAATCGAGGAAACGTCAAAGCCAAACTGCTGATAATGCGACCAACACTATTTACTAGATCAATACATAAAGTAACGGATATTGGTAAGGCAATTAGTTCCGTGAAATCTGATCAAACGGTGCTTTGTGGTGGTTTTGGACTTTGTGGCATTCCCGAGTCATTCTTCAATGAAATTGCAAAACGGCCAGACATCAGCGGACTCACTTGCGTATCAAACAACGCTGGACTCAAGGGAATTGGTCTCGATAAGCTAGTCAGTACTGGCCAGGTAGGTAAACTCATCATGTCGTACCTGGGCCAATCAAAGGCACTCAACGAAAAGTACTTATCCGGTCAGATTGAAGTAGAATTAACGCCCCAAGGAACCATCGCTGAGCGCTTAAGAGCCGCTGCTTCCGGTGCACCAGCATTTTTCACTGCCACAGGGGTTGACACTTGGATAGAATCAGGTCAAATGCCTGTCTTGTACAACTCGGAGGGCCAAGTTGCGAAATTTTCTAAACCAAAGGAAGCCCGCGAATTCAATGGCCGTAAATACCTGTTGGAGGAAGCGCTCGAAGGCGATGTTGCCCTTATTAAATGTTGGAAGGCTGATTCGGCTGGAAATCTTGTCTTTAAAGGAACGACGCAGAACTTTAACATTGTCATGGCACAAGCGGCCAAAATTACTCTAGTCGAAGCCGATGAAATCGTAGAGGCTGGTGAGATCGCGCCCCATGAGATTCATGTCCCAGGTATCCACGTAACTCATGTTGTGCAAAGTACTGCTCCCAAACACAGCGAAGTTGTCAAACTCGCAGATGATTCTTCTGGCGCTTCTTCTGGTAGCGCGAGGGAAATTATCGCTCGTCGCTGTGCCAAGGAGTTTACTAGTGGTCTGTACGCAAACCTCGGTACGGGCCTTCCTACCCTTGTTCCAAGCTATATTGATCCTGATATTGATGTAACTTTTGAGAGCGAGAATGGGTTACTTGGAGTAGGTCCGTACCCTTCAAATGATGCTGAGGTTGACCCAGACCTAATTAATGCTGGTAAAGAGGCGGTGACCTTGTTGCCTGGAGCGTCAGCGTTTGATTCTGTACAATCTTTCTGCCTTATTCGAAGTGGAAAAATCAATGTAACTGTACTTGGTGCTATGCAAGTATCGCAATATGGCGACCTTGCTAATTGGGGTGTCCCAGGCAACATCAAGGGAATGGGCGGAGCAATGGATTTAGCCTCAAATCCGCAGAAAACTAAAGTGATTGTTACTACTACGCATACAACTAAGAACGGTGAATCAAAGATCGTAGAACAGTGCAAGCACCCACTTACTGGTTCTCGTTGTGTGTCGCTGATTGTAACAGAATTGTGTGTCTTTGACGTTGACCCAGTAAAAGGATTAAAGCTTATTGAGCTACAACCTGGTGTGACTTTGGAAGAGGTCGAACAAAAGACTGCTGCAAAGTTCGAGAATGGACTTGCTATCAAGAGTAAGATGTAAATCTAGCATATACAGATACAGCATTGTCATATACAGTAAAAATCTATAAACACGTACCTCATTTATATATTATGGCTTCTAAACTCTGCTAATTTCAATCTAAACTAGTTCTTCTCGTTGCCCAAGAGAACGCTGCCCTACCTCACCTAAGCCACATGAACCGAGCAGAGCAGCTCAGGTTGGAGCTTCAGGCGCAGCAAGCGCGAATCGCCGAAGAAAATCGGAAACGTACGGAATATTTAGAGTCCGCGTACGAAGCCATTTATGATCTCAATTTCCTTGGGTTCAGCCCTACACAACTTGAAGGAGCAGAAATTCCTTACAGTTTTCTCAAAGGGGCGTACTCACACTATAAATTGCCTGTTCCTGAACCAAGCAACGTTAAAGCGCCACCTTTAATATATGCGCCCCCGATTGCATCCACGCCCTCACCAGTTTTAGTGCAACAGCCTACTTTCCCAACACCCACGCCTGTACAGCCCCTGGCCAAGCGTAAGACTGGCCAAACTAATTGGGATTCTGAATGGGTGGCGCCTAAAGTGGAAAAATTTGGCGATAACCGCTGGAGTACAGGCCTGAAAGTTGATTTAAGTGACAGTGATGAAGACGATGACGACCAACCCACAGTAGCCTCACAAGAGAATGTCTCTGATACCAATGGTGAAGATCGCCGTATTGCTCTTGAGGTGCTAATCAGCTCGAATAGTGTTGACATCAAGAGCCTCGAGAATAATGTTAATCAACTGTCCCGTACTTTGGAGTTACAATCTAGAAAACTAATGCTCAAGAAAGAGGCACTGCGGCGTAAAATATTAGAGCAGCAGCGAACGGCAGAGAAGCTTGATCACCTTGTACAAAAGCCCAAGAAACAAAAGGTTGCGGCTGACTCTAATCCTCCCATATCTTGTGGAGCGTCCAATGGTCAATTGGACGGCTCATTGCCCAACATGAACATGTCACTAACGGTGCCCATGTCTAAACCTAGAGTGACTACCTGTGATGGCCTTGAACAATACGGTGTAATAGATTTGACCTCAGAGCTGGACAATTGTGGTGCTAAAGAGGATCCAATTGTTTTAGATGATGGGAGTACGAGTCTACCAATGCCTGACACCTCTGAAGAAATGACTGAAAATGAAATTGAAGAGCAGCCAGGAACTGCTGGTATCCCATCTGGCACTGTAGATTGTAGTGATGAGGCTACTGAAATTGGTAGTACCGCGGATATGGCACAAAATAGTCACACTCCACAAGACGCTGCTATAAACAATGTTGTGAATGGTAACGATGTGACTGAAGAGCAGATTATGCAAGCCCCACCATTGTCCTCAGCTGCATTGCATCAACCACATGGTGGAATATCCTTCATGTCCACTTACCGCATACATCCACTGTGGGTTGGCTCGAACCCAGCAAATGCATATTCTCACACGTACAACTCTCTGTTTGTTACTAGCAAATTGGCCACGGAGTATCTTTGCAACGACGAACTGGAAGGAAAGCAGTGTGACGGCTGTGAAGACCTTCATTTCCGCGATTTCAATGTCCCCACCCACCAGATTCTTTCACATATCCTCAAGACTCAAGTTAATAGCGCTGTGCGCAAGCAGTTTAAGGCAAGGCTCAAAGATTTGCCGGGAGCAACGAGTGCTGGTAGCATGGAACTTCTTTTGGAGCTAATTAAAGCGTCAAAATAATATTTCAGTAAAACTCTTTTGGCTATTTATTTATAGACCTATATAGTATACGGTTGGTGCACATTTTAGGATGCAATGCTCTTTCATTCACGCTACGGTCGTGTGATCGAATTGGATCTGTTTCTCTCTTGAGCGGCGGCGCTCGGATGGCCGAGGCGTCCGCCTAGCAAATGCTCTGCATCCTCACGTGAAAAGACGGATGCACCTGAACGGGTTGATTTATCACCAAAAATCGAGTCCATATCTTCGAGCGTAACACCCTTGGTTTCCGGGAAAACAAAGAACACAAGGGTCACGCTGCATAGACAGAAGAATGCTGGAAGCAGGTACATTGCCCAACCCATAGAGTCCTGAAGAATGGGGGTCATCTCACCGACTAACCAGTTGAAGGCCCAGTTGGAGGCAGTTGATAATGATGCACCCTTTGCTCTGATGCTCAGGGGTAAAATTTCAGGAGGGTATAGCCATGGAATAGGGCCCCACGAGTATCCAAAGAAGGCATTATAGATGACCACAAATATAACAACAAACACGGGAGTTGCTGCAATATCCAAAAACATAAAATATGAGATCAGAGTTAGCGCAACGCACATTGTTAGTCCACCGCTTATGAGGATGCGACGGCGACCCCATCTATCGACTAAATACCACGGAGGAATAGTACTTAGCACATAAATAATGCCATTGATACCAGTCATAAGAATTGCGCTACGCCCAACCCATCCTGCTTGCTCGAATACTAAGGGAGCATAATAACTAATGACGTTAATACCATTGAGTTGAGCAAATGCTTGTGACGACATTGCAATCAACACACGGCGCCTATAACGACGCCACATGTAAGCATACGAGTGCTCGCCTTCCATGCGATGGAGCATAACGGTCTCCTTGATTTCATGGAACTGTTCACGAGCGGCAGTGGACTTGACATCACCAGCAGCATATAATCGGGCCAAGACTTCAAGCCCTTCAGTATCATGGTCATGATTAAGTAGCCACCGAGGAGTTTCAACGACAACAAGAGAACCAGCCGCCAATAGGGCGCCCATCACACATTGAATAAATAATGGTATCCTCCAGCTCATATCACTTTCGATATACGAACAGAAATAATCCACCCATACAGAGCTGCAATATCCAACGATATTTCCAGTAAATTCAATACAAGCTAGCTTTCCTCTATTATTAGGCGGGGAGATTTCGCTCTGATAAACGGGGACAATTGTGCTCAGAAAACCAACACCAAAACCTGAGATAGTACGTCCAATTACCATTGTCATCATATTTTGGCTAAATGTCTGCAATAAACCACCAATTACAAAGATTGACGCGCCGCAGCAGATAGTCTTTTTGCGTCCGATAATATCACCAATGCGGCCAACACATAGAGAGCTACAGAACGCTCCAACCTCTAGAATAGCAACCATTGTGCCAATCTCGAACCTACTAGGGTAGTGAAAGAACTCCTTAAAGTAAACGCCAGTAAGGACGCCGCTCATTACACCTTGATCGTATCCATGGCAAAAGACCCCTAAAGATACAAAGATAGAAGTGAAATATAGTAACGGCTTACCTGTTAGATGCCGTGGGTCGAGCATGACAAGTAAATGGAGGAGGTGAGTGAGCAGTGATAGGATTGCGGTTAGGGTGCCCAAATCGCGAGCAAGCTGAAGTGCGGAGTACCGAACGTGAAAAGGAGGTCGCATATATCTAAAATGAGGTATTCTGGTAGAGCTATTTGGTCCATACGGATACACAACACGCAAAATGCCCAAATGTACGTGTTTTCTCGCGAAATCTCCTCGTCTATTTCCCCATTGTATCAATCCCTAATTATACATTGACGCACTGTGACGTCATACTAGTGCATATCTAGATACGGGCTCCCTCGTGGCCATGCCTCAAAAGTTCGTTAATTACATGGCTATCGATCAATAGCAGCATACAGACCTATAACCCATCATCAGGCTCATATGTTTCATGCATGTACTGGCCAACATTGCCACCCATACCCTGTAGTAGCTCATTGGAAGGCAAAAGCATCAATGCTCGCTTGTACCAACTGAGCATCACTTTTATTCCCCGTAAAACTCTTCCCATTGATCCTTAGTTGACCTCTTGGATGATCGTAGTGGTTGCGGTCCAGTAATTCATGTTGAGCATAAATCCCATTATTAGCAGACTCTAGTGTATTCTTATAACACGGTTCGCAACTGTAAAGTTACTAGACAATCGCTATTCCATGTAAGGTTATTTTTCTGGAAATTGACGATCATCTTCATTTTTTGTCCTACGATTTTGGTGGATTGGGTGGAGCCAGACCCTTTCATTAGTATGTACATGCTCATAGATGTGATATGATATGACCATAATTGCGCAATTATATATGCTGCCAATAATTTAAAGGTATTTATAATGAGTAAGTGCCAACTTGTAAAACGTTAGAGCTCGATATTTTCTCCCTTAACAATATGACGCAAGTGTCACGCAACCCCATGAGGTACTCCCTGCCATCTCATCATCTGCTTCACACATCCTGAAATAGAAATCAGTATATTATAAACAAAGGGCTTCAGTCGGCTGGTAGAGTGCTGCAATTGAGTCGTGTCCTCACGGAATGTTCCTGTCTAAAACAATACTCACGAATCGCCCCCCGATATCGAATCCTAATTTCTATAGAAGCACACATATTCAATTTTACTGAGTTGTCTGTGCAGGGTAAATGCAACAGCATCGTGAACCACCTGGTATCTCACCATATGTGCCGTGGACGATGACAGGGATGCGAACACGAGTATTCAATGTGCCAATGAATATATCGTTACAACGCTAACGGATATATGAGTACACGCTAGTTCTTTCAATTGATACTCAAATGTAGGTATCTGCAATGTAAGGGAACGCAACCATTGCTCGACATTCCACAACTTGGGTTGCTGCACTTCGGTGTGCCCTCATCAGTGTGCCATTTCCTCAAACTGATAGCCAGGGACATGATGCAGTAGGTGGAGAAAGTATTCCTCAGCTGACTGGCGTGAATCCCTTTTCCCTTCGACGTAGTCACTGCCTGCGTACCCCATATAGTCTAGACGATTATCATTGAGCTACGTGATATTTTGATCCTAGCCAGAAACTCAAGACCAGGGGCCGATAAATCTGTTCTAGTGGCACTTTACTCGACGGGCATGCCATCCGAAATACTCAGTTCAGTGCCAGAATATTCGTAGTAGCGAAATTAAACCGTGGTTGAAGTGTTTAATTGCCTGTTGATACTATATCCCAGGATATTTCTGCGGCAGATTCCAATATTTGTATATTAGAGTGATGGAATAGGCTATTAGCTAAGATTCTATTCGATCAGGCGAATTTCACCCCTTTGCGCCAAACTTGCATATTAAGTGCATCATGCTGCACTATGCAAGGTCCCTGTGGTGATTTATCTGCAAAATGAAAGTTTTCACGCGTAACAATATTAATTCGCTGAATGTTCAACCTTTAGAAACTTTAGTTGATTGACTGCACTAGGACTGCATGCCCTCTTGCATACTCTGCACTGTATTGATAATCTTGGAAGACATAGTATTTAGTAGTGAAGTTAGTAGTTGTTCTATGGGATATGGATGGCTTTTATAGTTTGGTAATGGTCCAGTTAATGACTTAATTATTCACCGGATGTTCGGATGAAATGTGCTTGATACTTCCAGATAATTCTGTTGGTCCACTGCGGTAGTATGTAGGACTTTGCATAAGAGTACAGAAGCCTTATTAGCGAATAGTTAGCTATTCAACAGCTGAATATTTACCATGCAATTGCCACTTGTAACCTAGTATTTCGCCCAGGCGACTTGATTTTGGCAGTTTTTTTCGACCTTGTCTCAAGACCGATACAAATAAAGCGCATCTACGCTTGTCTACGGTCATCGGAGATTGAGGAAAGCAAGACTTTCCGATTTATTGGTCATATTTAAGCCTCTTACCGCCTTATTCAGTATTGCAGTCGGAGATGATGCGAGAACGAAAGGTACTGTAGATTTTTGAGCTTTTTTAGCGTTTTTATAGGAGCCTCATGTGTGAAGAGATCATTGGCTATAATGTCGCTGAAAATTAGTGGCCCGCGTATGATTTCTGCACGGCAGGACATTTCAATCATATCCAGATGGCACTGGAGCACGAAATATTGTGTATATGTAGCATTGAACAGGTTACCATCTTTGTTGATTTACAAGGTTCTCAATGTTGTTTTCCAATGAATATTTTTCTCGCGTATAATCTTTTCCTGCAGCTAAAATTCCATCAATGCCAATTGCATTTTTTACGCGGGAGTAGATGCAGAATAAACCTAGGTGTGAATTAAACATATACCTTGAAGGAGAGTCCAACTCTCCCACTCGCCGTCGATATGTGCTCATATGCGATAAAAAAAACCTAACATAGTACCTGTTGATGGTGGTTAGAGCTGGTAGACGTCAAAATTATTCACCAATAACAAGTTGCGTGCAAGTGTGCGGCTATCCGTTTATAGTATATTTTAATGTGGGTCGCCATTTGGGGCTAACAATATAGGGCAAACAATAAGAAGTGACGGACTTACGAATCCTACTAGAACGCATATTGCGCAGAGTTAGATATTATTAAGAAGTTCCCAAATGATTGTGTTCAAGGCATATTTTGTGCGATGCTTGATAAACAATTAGCTATAATATCTGAATCTGGGCATGCCCACTGCCACCCCGACGGACAAAGCAAATTTTTCTCCTTTTTATCAAAGAGTATTTTGCTGCAATATACCTATGAAACATCTTTCATATGTACTTTGAAATCACTTTATTTGGTTCGGAAATTTACACTTTCTAGAACTAGATGTCATTACACGTGATTATGCATGTATCCCCTTAAGACCCTCGCCATCACAGCCCATTAAACATGCAGCGGCTTACCAACATAACGCGGCAACTATCATCTATGGCACCCGTAAAACACTATGAATACCTTGTAATTGGCGGTGGCAGTGGCGGTGTCGCTTCCGCTCGCCGCGCCGCTAAGCATGGCGCCAAGACCTTGGTAATTGAAGGCAACCACCTAGGTGGCACCTGTGTGAACGTTGGGTGCGTTCCTAAAAAGGTCATGTGGTATGCGAGCGATATGGCCAGTAAGTTGAGACAGGCACCGAACTACAATTTGCCTGCTTCCCCAGCCAATCAATTCGATTGGCCTGCTTTCAAAGTTAAAAGAGATGCCTATATTGAGCGTCTCCGTAAGATCTATGCGAATAACTTGACTAAAGAGGGCGTTGAATACGTATTTGGATGGGCCAAATTTGTTGATGAGAAAACTGTATCGGTCAAGCTCAATGATGGCGGTGAGCAGACTTTTACGGCCGATAAAATCCTCGTTGCCAGCGGTGGAGCACCTAAAGTACCTGATCTCCCTGGTGCCGAGCTTGGCTTAACTAGCGATGGCTTTTTTGAGCTTGAAAATCAACCCAAAAGAGTTGCTATCGTCGGTGCCGGTTATATTGCTGTAGAATTGGCCGGTGTATTCAATGGCCTTGGTGGCACCGAGACCCACTTGGTTATTCGTCATGATACGGTCTTGCGCAATTTCGATAACGTTATTGGTGACACTTTGGTCGAACTTTATGAGAAGCATGGTGTTCACATTCATAAAGAGTCCAGCGTCAACTCTCTTGAGAAGAGCGGCGACGGATTGAAATTGAAGCTCTCAGTGGCCAAAGTTGCCAAGGAACTGGATGTTGACGCTGTTATTTGGTGTATTGGTCGTCACCCTCTATCGCATAACCTCAATCTTACTGACGCTGGCATTAAACTCGACCCCCAGGGCAAAGTTGTTGTTGACGAGTTCCAAAACACTAATGTGCCAGGCATCTACTCTATTGGAGACGTTGCCGAGGATGTTGAATTGACACCTGCTGCAATTGCTGCTGGTCGCCGCCTCAGCGAACGGTTGTTTAATGGCCAGGCAGATTCTAAACTTGACTATAACAACATCCCGTCTGCAATCTTTAGCCACCCTGAGGCTGCCTCCATTGGTCTCAGTGAAGAGGAGGCAAGAGCTAAGTTTGATCATATCAAGGTATACAAGTCTCGTTTCATCAATATGTATTGGTCTCCATTCCCCCAAGATGAAAAAGATCCTTGCGTCTACAAACTAGTTTGTGCTGGCGACGAAGAAAAAGTTGTTGGTCTTCACTTAGTTGGTGAAAACGCAGGTGAGATTATGCAAGGATTTGGTGTTGCCATCAAAATGGGAGCCACCAAGAAAGACTTTGACAACTGCGTTGCGATCCACCCTACTGCTGCGGAAGAAATCGTAACGTTGGTTTAGAAATTTTAGTTAGTTTTGAACGCGTATATAGACAGTTTTAGATAAATTTTACTTTCAAAAAAGTGCCTGGAGATTCTAAGATTGGGATTAGATGATTTGGCTAGAGGTGCAGTCAATTCACCGCCGCCTCCCTTGGCTGTTGAGCACGGTTGACGTCCCTTCAGGAGGTCAACCTACTTGACCATTACACTTGGCAACGAATGTGATCTAGAGTCCTAGTAAACCATCCGAACGTTTAGTTCATTTCAAGTTCATTTAACTAAAAAAAATCGTAACTAGCTACTAACCTCTAATGACGCAGTCAAGAGGAATACCCTCATACTCATTGTAGCCACGAGCAATGTTAAGGTTTTGGAGACACTGAGTAGCAGCTCCTTTGAGCAAGTTATCAATCGTGACAACAACAACAACACGATCCTGCGCGGCACTAACACCGAAACCACCAACAACCACACCATGCTTCTTAGAGATATCTTTGACAAGGGGAGGTTCTCCTGTGACGGTGACAAGCTGCTCACCATCGTAACGATCTTGATAAAGATTACGAATATCACGCGAGCTCATCTTCTCCTTAAGAGGAACATTGATGGTAAGAGTAATACCTTGGAACCATTGGGCCACGTGAGGTGTAAATGAGATGTTGTGGCCAAGTTGGCGACTAACTTCGCGCTCATGGATATGGTCAGTGAGGGAATAAGGAATCAGGTTGTTGCTCAAGTTGTTAACATCGTTCTTAGGGCTTGGCTTAGTACCAGCACCGGAGTAACCAGACACACCGAAAACAGTGGGCTTCTGACCCTCGGCGATATAATCAACCAATGGAGAAATACCCATTTGCATGCCAGTAGCATAGCAACCAGGGTTAGAAATCTTGGTAGCACCCACCAAATTTGAGCGATTGCCCAATTCGGGCAAACCATATGCCCAAGTGTTCGAGTCGTCAAAACGGTAATCAGCGCTAAGATCAATAATGGTAGAGTTGTGGCTACCACCGCTGACCGAGTCAATAGCGTCGACAAAAGGTTTGCAAACACCGTTCGGTAAAGCCATTACCCAAACATCAACGTTACCGCTCTCCTCAAGCTTAGCAACATCGTCGGGTTTAAGATTCTCGTAAGTGATACGCTGTTTGGTATAGCCTTTAAGGGGTTGGCCTTCAAGCTCGCGCGATGAGATATGAGCAAGTTCAAGGTAAGGGTGGTTGTTGATGAGATCGATGAGAGCCTGACCAGTGTAACCACGAGCACCAATAAGTGCAACGCGAGATTTCTGGGTGTTGCTACCTTCGACGGGGGGCTGGGGGTTTGTGGTGCTAAAGCTACGAGCAAATGGACGAGCTGCAAAAGAATGAGCTGCCGGGGGGCTGCGGCGAGCCATGCCAGCAACGGTGCTATATTGCCTCAATCCATTAGGAACAAAAGACCGAGTATAGCCAATAGATCCAACCTCATTACTAGAAGCAAAGTCCTTGATCAACTCAGAGACCTCAGCGGGAGGAATTCCATACCAAAATAAGATACGGTCGTTATGGCTGAACGACCCATCAGCCTTGGAAAAGAAGAACGGCGTGTTATCATCATTTTCGCGCACAACCCACTTGAGGGAAGGGTAGTCCTGGCGAAGTGCCGACCAAACATTCTCAGTCACTGAATTGAGCCAACCAGACTTGGAAGCAACAAACTTGGAAACTTCGGCAGTAGGGCCATCAGTAGTGACGATAGCAAGGGCATCAACGAGCTCATCAGTGTAAATTGCAATTTGGCGGGTGTCAAGCTTGCGCAAGTATTGGGAAACCGACTCACCCAGGTCTCTGAGTTCAATGTCTTGTTCAAGGGCATCGCGGACTTTCTGCAAAAGAGGGCCAAGTTCAGCGATAGAACTGAAACGACGAAGCTTGTTACCTCTACGAATCATAGTTCCTGCACCACTATCAGTGAACAATTCCTTTTGAAGATCGTTGGTAGAGATGATGGCAACCGAAGAAGAGCGAGGCAAATAAGTGAGAAGTTCGTTAATTTCCTTTATCTTCAGCTTAGTACCATACTTAACCCAAGGTTGTTCCATAAGGCCATCAAACTCTTCGTCAAGGTTGATGAGAGAGATCTTTTTTCCATCACCATCACTAAGGCCGCCCTTCTCGCTCAAATAAACAACTTTTAGCGGTTCGATGACGCGAGCAAGCTCAGATGCAGCAACATCAGCGTTAACGTTGAGTATTTGACCATCAGGGGTTTCAGCCATGGCGGTTAAGATTGGCAAGCAACCAGCTTGGATGGCAGCATCAATAGGATTTTTGTCGACCTTGTTGACTTGACCTACCAATTGCCATTTTGATTTATCAAGATATTCAGCGCTAAAAACGCCACCAGTAATAGGCCGAGCTCTGACACCCATGGCTTCAAGGTGGTCAACCAATTTAAGGTTTTGCTGTAAGAAACACTTGCGAACAATTGCCATTGTCTTAGGGTCAGTAACGCGAATTCCATCAATATAGTTGGGCTCAACGCCTGCTTTTTCAAGCAACTCATTGATTTGAGGCCCAGCACCGTGAAGGACAATGGGATAAAGACCAACATGATAGAGGAATGCCAACGCAGAAGCGAGTTGCGGCAATTCTTGGGTTATAATGGCGCCGCCAACTTTAATCAGAGCAAATTGGTGGCTCTTAACACTACTGAAATAGTTGAGGTACTGCTCAACCTCGCGCTTTGAGCCAATGTTGTCAAGTAATTGAATAACGGTATCACGAGTAGGATTGGAAGTAGAAGTAGAAGCCAAACGGCAAGTGTTAGCACCATTAACCAAAGCCAGGTGAGTGGCTCTGAGGCTAGCGGCTTTGACTATGGTCCGAGCTCTACCAAGTCTAAGCATTGCAAGAGGATAAAAGATCGCCAATGCAACATTGGCATAGTAATGGCAACGTAATACAAAAACTTTGCTTATTGGTTAGATACCCGTACAATTGAGTTTATTGATATTTAATGTTTTCTTTTTGTGTTTTTTTCAAATTCTTTTAGCTTTAAGCTGGCTATCTAGGCGGTCCCCCAACTGACTGACTCATAAAATTGATTGGCTAATTTGCGCTAATGATAAGCACCCTTGCAGGTTTCAATGCTTCTCGCAGCGCGGTTTTTCAAGACGTTGAAGTAGTAAATTTTTATATTTAACACAAGTCCAATCCATAGACTAGCTACTGTGTACCAGTTCAGCGATGTAGGTATGCACTCTACTGTGAGTCACACCCATCGCCAAGATGATCTCTGTCCATTGAGGTTGAGTAGCGCTGGGTCATATGCCTGCCGCAAGAAAGCATTTCACGGTCTAATTTTAACTGGTTACAACTTGGTATAGAGGATTACCATTGCACCCCGTGTTGCGGTGATTTGGCGTAATGTCTTAAGCGCAGCACAATTCTAAAGCGTGCAAGATTATCTCTCACGATTCTGAAAAATAGGCTCCTGAGCACAATATTCAAGTCAATTCCTGATTTTCAAAAGGTGGCTGATATTAGTAGTTTACATTTCCTTGCCATGCTCTTGCACTATAGTCAAGTTCGCATAAACCTGATGCACTGTCACTCTCCCCTGTGTTGAGTGGATATTTATAGGATGCCAGATAGTTCAAAGTGCAGTGTCTTTCAGCGGAGCTCAAGCTTTTATACTGATCTGTTCTGTCGAGAAAGTGTGGAGTAGAGAAGGGAACCTTTTCAGACTATCACTTCTACGATATTTAGTCGTGAGGACTGCACCCTGAGATTTCAAACACCCCCTAGTTGAAGAATTCATATGTTTTTTATAGTCTATTTAAAATTTTCTATGAACCATTGCACTATGGGATGAATATTCTTCAAAATTAAAGAGGGACTATATATGTGTACTACCGATATTCATGGATATAACATTAAGCTCAGATTGCCTAATCGCAGGCTAATCCTTCACAGAGAATGACTCAATAGGCGCCTAATATGAGAGACACCAGCATAGTGAAGGAATTGGTGTTTCGTCGAAAAATCTAAACTCATAGAAGCCTGATACCACTAATAACGACATTCTAAAAAATCGGAATAGATACGCTTAAGAGCGAAAGCCAAATATTTTATCAAAGAAGCGGTCAAGTCTGGTCTGTTGTCTATTTTCATTGCTTCTGGCACATTGAGGAGAAAGAGGAGAACAGGAAATAGTGGGCTCAATACTGCGAGCAGAGGAGACAAAGTGAGAGATCATTTTATTGGATGGTACAAATCAGGTCCCCCACCAACTACTTTTATACTCTACTCCCTCCCTCTGTCTGTCATACCCCGGAGATTTCCCATGGCCCTGGGCTGCGCATATCCCTGCAGGAGCCCTTCGCTTGTTCCTTAAAGGCAAGACTCTGCATTCGCCTGGCGAGCGCTGCAATCTTGTAGACTTATCAAAGC
This sequence comes from Wickerhamiella vanderwaltii, assembly GCA_030582415.1. Taxonomy (NCBI): domain Eukaryota; kingdom Fungi; phylum Ascomycota; class Dipodascomycetes; order Dipodascales; family Trichomonascaceae; genus Wickerhamiella; species Wickerhamiella vanderwaltii. Next base: position 47,290 of record JAKTWR010000046.1, on the reverse strand, counting down.
TTTGTTTGGGAGAAAAAAAACGTCTGAGATCTGTTTCTCTAAACTCTGCCTAATTCTAGTTCATTACCTTTAAAGATGTCGATAGAGTTGCGTTCTCCTCCAAAGCAATAGGTCCCACGGGCATTCCCGTAGCAACCCAGTGGGGAGATATGCAAGCTTGATGGCTGTCTAACCGGGATTCTCCAAACATGGCTCTAAAGTTAAAAATATCTTTTCCGACTAAATGTTTTCTTTGTAGCGGTAAGCACACGCCTATCACGTACTAATACCTATGTACAACGCGAGATGCAGTCGATTCAAGCATTACTCCCACTCAACCATTTAATGAGCAAACTGCTCCGAGCAAAGTATGTAATTAGGGTACTAATTTAGCATATTCGCACGGTCGCAAAGCCATAAACCTGCGTAAAGCGTCAACTGGGACTCATTCGACTCCTCAATCAGCTTTACCCTAACTATGTAATATAGATGTTCTGAAAATTGATACCTAGCCTTGTCACACTCTCCTTTCCCCTTTCAAACCCTCCAAAGGGTCTCTCTAGGTTCCATCTATATCTCACACATATGAGAGGCACAAGCCTTTCACATAAACTGAGGCCAAAGGGAAACTGGGATCGTAACAGAAATCCATATGAACCTCCAAGTTTTTGAATTATAACTTTTTCTACTGTAACTATCAAAATCGGCAACGTTGGCTGGTGCGCATGACATTCAGTTGTAAGCTACCAATCGTCAAGCGAACTGTATGTGTACGCTCTCTAACAATCTGGGTTTAAGAGATCGAAAATCGACGTCAATTGGGAACATGGCCGAACAAGATATTAGTATCTCTTATACTTGAAGAGCTATGATCATGCAAGTGTATGCGCACTATATACCTGTCATAGGAACGCAATCAACTCCGCGAATCGTAATTGAAAGGAACGTGAAAATTTCGCAACACGCTTTACGCTAATATCGAAAACCTAAACGAATGAACTCACATTATTGCAGCTAGCTCTGTGTATCTTTCAATACGCCATGACTTTTTCCTAGCCGTTGAGGCATTGCCAAGGAAACGCCATGTGTACCAAGCACCAGAGGGAACCTTCATATAGACACGGGGGAGTAGCTCTACGAAAGGAATTGGTGTTGAATATTTTGATTAATTATGCTACTACATCAATTACCACGCAGATATGACTCAATCGTACGGTTTTAACAGTCAAAACTGTACTCAGAGAAAATCTATACGTAGACGATGCAGCCGAGATGCTTGAAGACGCAGTCGATATCTAAAATCCCGCATGAAAGCCGCGCATGTCTCCGCTGAAAAAATTTTAAATTTGTGAGCTAGAGCTTATCCGTAAATGAATCAAACAATAATAACCTAATCCAAACAGAACACTGTCAATGATGCTCGGCAAAAGCCGTCAGAATTGGGGTGCAGATGGTCAAACCCTTACCCGCACACTCCTCGGGGAAAAGGCGCTAATACGAAAAAAAGTGTAAAAAGATAACCATAGTAGAGGGAATGCGTATACGGCAATATAACGATTGGGTCTATGGCATTCGAATAATGCCATACTACTCTGATGTCTGTTTTTTCCAAGTGGCACTCTATGAACCCGGTTACTGGATCCATCTGCAAAAGCCGGGGAGGACCGCATGACTAAGCAACGCTTATCTCGCATTACTGCATTTGGAGATTTCTTCAGTTGAAGTTCCTCTCTTACACATGTCTGGTACTCCGATCGTTGGCGCCGATCGTCGCCGTCGTAGTTCTGTTAAGCTTCAAACACAAGTTGGTAGTCTTGTTGGTAGTATGGGTGCTGCTGTTGGTCGTCAAGGATTTGCTGATTTTATGCGCCCCGACCAAGATAGTGTCAACAGAGTCCTCGACATTGATGGCGAAGCTATCAATGATGGAGATGGCAATATTCTTGATTTAGGCGTTGGTGCTCCTACAGAGACCGAGCGCTTGCTCCATGAACGTCAAGAATTACTCGAGGATAACAATGTTCCCGTTCAATACGGTTCGAACCAGGATGAGACTCCTGCTACGGCCATTGAACATGCCTGGGACGAAGCAGTTGCTGAAGGTCAAATCAAAACCAATATGAAGCGTGAAATTAGCGTTCTTTTTGCCAATGCTGCTCCCCTTGCTGTTACTTTTTTCCTCCAGTACTCTCTTGTCGTCACTTCGGTGTTCTCCGTTGGTCACATCGGTAAAGTCGAATTGGGTGCCGTGTCTTTGGCTTCAATGACAGCAAACATTACTGGTTTTGCTGTTATCCAGGGTATGGCTACTTGTCTTGACACTCTTTGTTCCCAAGCATATGGTGCTGGCCGTCCCGATTTGGTTGGTCTCTACTTCCAAAAGTGCTTCTGCATGTCCCTTGTGTGCTTTATCCCCGTATGGATTTTGTGGTACTACGTTGATGTTGTCCTTGGCTGGATTTTGCCTGCAGGTGAAGAGCGCCTCATTTCTTTGGCGCACGATTACTTGAGAATTGTTTCGTTTGGTATCCCCGGTTGGAGTTTGTTTGAGTGTGGTAAGCGTTTCCTTCAGGCCCAAGGTATTTTCCACGCTTCCACTTATGTATTGATGATCTGCGCTCCTCTCAATGTCCTCCTCAACTACACTTTTGTTTGGTCCAAGTATGTTGGTATCGGTTTCCAGGGAGCTCCCTTGGCCGTTGCTGTTACTGACTGGGTTATGGCCGCTCTTCTCGGCATGTACGTCTTGTTCGTTGATGGTAAGAAGTGCTGGAATGGATTGCAAAAGGCTGCATTCACCGGCTGGGGTACTTTGATTAAGCTTGCTTTGCCCGGTGTTATTATGGTCGAGAGTGAGTTTATGGCATTTGAGATCTTGACTCTCAGCTCGTCGCACCTTGGTACTACTGCACTTGCCTCGCAAACTGTATTGTCGTCTGTCTCTTCCCTTTGCTACCAGATTCCTTTTAGTTTCTCCGTCGCGGTCTCCACTCGTGTTGCCAACTACATTGGTGCAGGCCTTAAAGAAGCTGCAGTACTTACTTCTGAAGTCGCCAATGTCACTTCGTTTATTTTGTGCGCCTTTGACGGTGTTATCCTCTATCTTTTCCGCTACCAGATTGCTGGCGTCTTCACCAATGACAAGGACGTCATTGAAATGGTTGCTAAGACCATTCGTGTCTTGGTGATTATGCATTTCTTTGATGGTAACGCTATTGCCTCTGCTGGTATCCTTCGTGGTCAGGGTCGCCAGCGCATCGGTGGTATGCTGAATCTTGGATTTTACTATCTTGTTGGTATGCCGGTTGCGCTTGTGCTTGCTTTTACCTTTGATTTTGCTATCGAGGGTTTGTGGATGGGTATCACTACCGCAATTATTTTTATTTGCATTGTTGCTGGCTACATCATTAAACAGAGCGATTGGGAGGGACTTATCGAGAAGAGCAAGCAGACTATTGTGTAGTCGGATTTTTGAGTATAAATAACCTGGTTTTTCGCTAACATTATATAGAAAATAAATAAGGCAAGTTATGGCTACAAGCAAATTATGGCCATCGCTAACTTCGTTCTAAATTATAATTTCATTGAGCTTTTTTCATCTGCAGTTGAACGTGATAGTGACTTATGATTGAAACTAGAGTACCTTCCGCGACAACCTTTCTTTGCCCTATTTGAGAGTGGGTGATAACCACAGCAGTCGAGATGCGACGTAATGCAGATGCAGGCAATGTTTAAGTGAGGGGCCCAATATATCGCGTACAGGCGTTATTCTACAAACAGAAATTGTGCTTCCTTATTCTTAAAGACGCTATATAGTGAATAAATATCAAATGGGGCCACCATAGGGCGATTATATCTCGAAACTCATGAGAACACTCCCCTATACTGCTTACGGGTCATTTGCCTCCGTTGATCCTCAAGGCGCTTGCACCTTTCGATCTCAGTGGTGATGGCAGCGTCGGGGTTTAGTTGCCGTGCTTTCTCGAGTAGCACTAGCGCTTGTTGGTCGTCACCAAGATTTATCAGAGCAACAGCCTTACGATAGAATGCTTTTGATTTTTGCATATCTGTGATACCAAAAACCTCTAATGCATAGTCGGCACTAGACAAAGCAGCTCTCCAGTCGCTCATTTTGAGGTTGCATAGTGTCATATTCAATAGCGCATTGACCTTAATTAGCGTCAGTCTGGCCAGGTCTGACGGGTCGAGGTCTTCGGGGTAATAGGAGTGAGAATAATGAAAGGCCTTTCGGTACTTTTTAAGAGCAACTGGCCAGTTTTTAGCAGAAAACTGCTGCTTAGCCACATTCATGATACTTTCAATTGCATCGAACACGGTAGATGGAACATCGTCCAACACGCGAGGTTCTTTGAAAAAACTGTCGTTCCAGCTGTCCCCGTATTGGTCTTCAACGAATTGAGTTTTCTCGTTCTTGGGCAGCAAATAGCTACGAGCTATTGGTCTCCGAAGGTAATTTTTTCCAGTAATGATAAGTCCAGCAACAGCATAATCCGCATCTTTAATATCAGAGAGCGGAATTAGAAGTTTTGAGCCATTTGTGGCTAAAACGTACGAGCTCAGAGGATATTCATTTTCAATTTTGGTTGCGGGGGGTAGTTCTATAGGGTCATTCAATGGTAACTCCAGGCATTTAGCCCCATCAACAAGGCAATCACGAAAAGTGCCCTCAACCTCCAAGCCTCGTACAAACTGCGCGACATTTGAATCATTGAGTAAAACTACAGCATGGCCGTCAGGAGAAAACTCGAGCTGTAGACGGCACTGAGGCCCATCCTCGGGCTCATTGTACTCCAATACTCGACTATTCATGAAAGCTCGTTGACAATGCTCGCTAGCAGCTCACAACTGTTGAAACAAATAAGGGCTAATGGATCCGCCTCCGACGCCACTTCTTCTGGGCCATCCACTTCGTCAACTTTGTCTTCCTCATCACTTTCGGCAGTTACAGTACCATATAACCGGAAAGTATCTTCCTTTTTAATAGGAAGAGCCTGTATATGGCCATTATTTTCGACAATTCTCTCAGATTCGAGATCAACAATGTCGGGCCGCCCGCCACTATTGTGGCGCCAGCGATCCATGAGCGACTGAAGGCCATCAGCTTGAGCGCCAATCCACTGCTTGTGAGCAATATTTAGTTCCTCATCAGAGTAATCAAAGTCACTATCTAATTGTTCAGGTGATTTTCCAGGCGCCCAGTTGTCGTCGCTATCGCTATCGCTCATTTTTGGTCTTGTAACTAATGTACTGGTTACCCACCGGATTAGTATGTACTATGGAGGACCCTAGTTTAAGGAGCAAGACCTCGAAGTAGCCTGAACCCTTGAATGCTATCGGTAGGTTTGTCTTTTAGGTTAACACGACTAGCTGCTCCAAAATGTCTAAGACAGCACCTGAGACAGAACCTTGGTATCCGCACACTCACTCATACTTCTCAAAGACTTGAGCGCCTGCTCACAGTACCAAATACCTTGACATTAACGCGAATAATATCCACCCCCATTTTAGGATATTTGATTGTAAACGATCATCACAATTGGGCACTTGGCCTTTTTGCCTATTCGTGTGTTACAGACTTTTTTGATGGTTGGATTGCTCGTAAATATAACCTGGGAACCGCTCTAGGGTCAATACTTGACCCGTTTGCCGACAAATTGCTCATGGTCACATTCACCGGTTGTCTGTGGTACACGGCAGCAATACCTGCTTGGATCGCAGGAATTATATTTGGTCGGGACCTTCTACTAAGTCTTAGCGCCTTTTACATTCGATATATCTCTTTACCAGCCCCCAAAACGTTCAAGCGGTACTGGGACCTCAGTATTCCTAGTGTCCAGGTAACTCCTTCTACAATCTCAAAATGGAACACTGGATTTCAAATGGTTTATTTGGCGCTCGCGTTTATCAATCAAACGCACTTTGCCCCTCTCTTTTTATCGGATGTTGTTACTTGTGGTGGATATCTTGTTGCAACTACAACTACCTGGAGTGGATTAGATTACTTGCTAAACAGGAATGCTGTAAAGTTCATCAAGTGACTTCCATCGTGATCATTTGTTACCCTTTACGAAGATTCGAGTATTCATTGACGTACTTTTACCTTGAGCAACCAAAATACCATAGCATTAATATGTTGCATTAACTCCTAAATTTATGATGTGCAACTTACTAAATTACGTAATTACTATCTTCTACTGGCACTCACGCCTTTGGGCACAACTATTTCATGAACTCCCTCGACATTCAAAAAGTAAAAAATTGCCAATTTGGTGAATGGTATCCCGGGTTTAAACACCTAACTCCCAAGGCAAGAGTACTTGATTGCCCTGATCAATTCAGACAGTACCTCCTAGCAGATGGCATTCGATTGCCAGGACCTCAGGAATCTGGAAATTGGAGTGAAGGCGAATCAGACGATGAATCAGAGGATGATTATCCTGAAGTTCCTCAAGAGTTCGATGCTCTAGTCAACAAGGTAATCAAGGAACTTGATAGTGCTGTTTGCCCCAAACTCAATTGGTCTGCGCCTAGAGACGCCGTTTGGATGTCGCCAACAAACAACATGAAATGTATCAACAGCCATGATGTCTACATCTTGCTTAAATCCTCGGATTATTGTACATTTGATCTCACTAAAGCCTACATTGATCATGGGCCCGATAAAATCACTCTTGTGCTCCGAGAATGGTTTGATATTACCCCTTCGCTTGAGTTCAGGTGTTTTGTGAGAGATGGTAAATTAGTGGGTGCTACGCAGCGAGATATCAATTATTATGAGTTTTTGCATTCGCACAGGCCAGAAATCGAGAAGATCCTCAAAAGATTCGCTGAAAAATTGACAACATTTCCTGATAATTCGTTCGTATTCGATACCTATATCCCAAGAGCAATTTCTAAAGCTTGGCTCATCGATATAAACCCCTGGCTAGACCGTACAGACACTCTGCTCTTTTCCTGGGATGAATTAGAGGTCTTGGAGGAGTTCGAGCTACGCTTACTCGAGAAACATGATCAAACACGTGAATTCGGTTCCAAACCCCATACTACAAACTATGTTCCTCACGATTTTGTGGATATGGACGCTCAAACAGCCGAAGATCTGGTCAAAGCGATGAAATTACACGAGAAAAAAGAGTGAATATTACCCAAGGGCCCCTTTTGGAATAATTAGCTAGGATTATATCTATTATTGATATTAACGCGCTTGATAGAGTGTGACTGGTGGAAACGTTATAGGGTCGCGGCGGTCACGATCACCAGCTCGGGGGATGCATAGTAGCGGCACAACCTACCTGCTCCCCTTTCAGAGTCATTAGGCTCGCTACTGGTAGGTATTGGACTCAAAGGCATATGTAACAACGGTCCAGCCCCTAATACTTGAGCAGCTGGGAACTGATCAGCAAAAGACTGCGCAGCACAAAACAGCTTCTCAAGCTGTTATGTGAACTGCGAAATACCGATGCAACTGGTGAAGTTGGAGGGCTAATTCTTAATTCTCTCTAATTCTTCAATTTCGAGCCGTATGGCCTTCTCCGTCTAAAAATACAAAGGGGTCTCCCTATTGGCCATCTCCCTGAGGGGAGCGGATCTTTTGGAGATCCATACCAGCTTTTACAAACGGTGTAACCATATTTCTACGATATTTATGTATTTCTCTTTTTCGCGCCATGTTATGAGATCGCGACGAATATTCTCGAGATTTTCTACCGACTTGCCTGCATACCGTTGCCTTGAGTTGGATCCCAATGGTTGGGTGGTATATATACGGTCTGGTTCCGTAGCATACAGGCCTGAGTTGCTTCATTTAAGGTGCTATGGTCGGACATATGCTTGGCTACTCAGTTGAAATCTGCCCTTAGTGAAGTGCTACAAGGAGGCACTTGAATCTCATTCATATCCATAAAGTCTATAGAGCCAGGAACGCTAGTTATTGACGCACTGTCTGAGCGTTCAAATTCCATTCGACTTGACGAAAAGTTAAAATTTGTAGTCAATATCACATCCACCTATCGTCTTACCGCTAAGATAAAAAAGAAAAACAAAGATGCGTCGATAATACGGGAATAAGCATACATAAATAAGTTATTAAAATTTGGTCGAGTGTACGACATTCTTGCGAATACCAGACGACTCTCCGGTATAAGGGCCCGATTGTCCCTTGTATTCGCGACGCAATCCACGGAGTTTCTTCTTTGCATCCTCGTACCGCACGCGTTTCTTGAGACGAGAATTGCGGTTGATCTTGGCACGTTTCGGGGTAAGACCACGATTCTTCTGGATCTGGTACGAGATTGCACGCTTGTCACTGGCCTCAGCGTTCTCAGCAATGAATTGGCCAATGCGCCCTTGTTTAGCAGCCTCAACGGCAGCTTCATGCATTTCACGACGATTATCCTTTTTGCTCTTGGAGGCAGCCTTAGCCTTGCTGTAGAGCTCGTTTGCAGGCTGCTGCTCATTATCCGAAGCTTCATGTTCAGATTCTTGGCCAAGCTTATCTTTCTTTTGAAGTCCACGAAGACGAGCTTCTTCTTGGAGTCGCTTACGACGCTCAAAGGCACGTTCTGCGTATGGTAGATCCAAATCACCGGCGAACTTGTCTTCTTTGATTGCATTCTTCTTGTCGATAGCAGAAGTGTAAAAGCGGAGGCTTTGCTTGTTCTTGGCACGCGCTTGCTGCTCAATAGTATCCGCCGCCTCGTCATAATCCTGGAGTTGTTTTGTTTTCCTTACTTTGATAGCGGCCAGTGGGAGTGCGACCTTGAACTCATCTTCAGAGTTGGAGGCATCTGAGTCTATTTCTGAATCGAAACCTTCAGCGCCTTGCTCGCCTAACTCTTCTTCTTCGTCAAGGTTTTCACTATCAAACTCTTCAGCACCGTCGAGGTCTTCCATAGTACCCACCTCCGGCATGTCCTCTCCAGAAACCTCTTCAAGCTCCTCAAGCTCTTCATCATCACTACCCAAGCGAGACGCAAGTCTCCAAAGCTCTCTGGCTTTAAGAATGCTCTCCATTACAGGATGCTCTTTAAGGTCGATAGCTCCCTGCTGAGCCTGACTAGTGAATAAAGCATAATATGAGTATATCATAGCCATGTAACTATTAAGAGCAGTCAATTTGATATCCTTGACTTCTCCCTCTTGCTTCAAAATCTCGGAGCGGCTATTCTTACACTTTTCTAGCTCCTTAGCTAACAGCAAAACCTCGGGATAAGACTGCTGTAACAAAGTCAATCGAGCAGAAGAATCCATGTTTGACGGGTCCTGAATAATTTCAAGTTCCTCAGGGGCATCCTCAGCATCTTTTTTCCAGCCTTCGGCATCGTCTTCATCGAAATAATCGTCTTCAGCCATTTCGTTGGCCATGCGCTCCTGCAATTTGAGTGCCTCCTCTTCTTCATCCTCTTGGGCCGATTCATCACCCTGGTCGTCTGCTCCTCCATAGTAGTTTCGCTTCGACTGACCCCAGTTTGTCTCTTCCTCCTCTTCTTCCTCAGGCTCGATGCCCATAACTTCCTCTTCGCTGAGTTCATAATCACTCGGCTGATCCTCGAACCCGGCTCTACGTGCAAGCTCGGATTCTTTTTGGTTCTGCCATTCCTCAATGTCACTCATGGAAATTTCAGCTGATTATTTAATTTTTTTGGCTCTTCACGGAGAAAAGAAAACTGAGGGGCTTAATCAGCATCACTACCTACAAAATGCCTACGTGCACCCATAAACTTTATAGGGTGTACATAAAGGATATTTGATAACACCATCAAACCTACCCTCACATCCCCACAATGTCACTTCAGCTCGGTATTCACGCTGTTGCACTACTTAATATTTGCGACTACTGCACTCGTTCAAATAATGAAAAGCCACAATTCATTGGTGCACTCTTTGGTCAGGTCCAGGAGCGTGAGATCATTGTTAACCACACATTTGAGCTCAAACTCGAAGGAAAAAGTGTGGATATGCAGCTTTTACACGATCGCGCAGAGCTTTTTGAGGCAGTCAACCCGGGACAGCGCCTTATTGGTTGGTTTGCTGTTGGAACATCATCGATTGAGCCCTGGATGTACGATGTGCACACCCAGATAGCTCAGGCGGTGTCGTCGCCAATATTGGGTATTTTCGATATACCTTTCAATGCACAGCTGGGAATTCTGCCATTCAAGTTCTACAATACTGATTTTGAGGAGCTTCAAGTGCAGATGCGGGTGGATGAGACAGAACAGATTGCTCTGCAGGACGTGCTGAGTGCTCAGGGTCGTCGTAATAGCGTGAAGGCGCAGCTTATTAAGGAGACTCGTGCAATATTACTTCTACACCAGCATTTAGCCCAGCTTCGCGGATTCCTCGTAACAAGCTGTGGCGGCCGTCAGAAAGCCGAGGTTGTCTCCACCATCCTACAGCTGTGTCGTGACCATGATTTTGGGGCATCCCAGCAGATTCAAAAAGTTGAGAACGAAGTGTTAGCGATGCTTACCTCTGGACTCATTGCACGAGGTGATGCCATCATTAGCGGACTATTCTAGAAAGGGTGCACGCAATAATGTTTTGGAGTACAATAGGAAAGATATTACCACCATTGATTTATCTATGTCCTCTATTTTTAATTACAATGTGCCCATATCCTGTGGCCACATGCTAAAAGTCGGCCTAGCGGCCTGGACGTCACCAGTGCGCTATGCACATGTATGCACTCCTTGCCCGTCCAATACGTGAGCTTATAATGTAGCTTGCGAGAAAGGCATTATTGAGAACGATTCCAATGTAACTCAGTCATAGGTCGCTCACATTTGAGAATTTGGCTAAAATTCACCAGCAACAACTAATCACCATTAAAAACGCGCGTAGCGAGGCACTCGTCTTCAAAGTAAGGACGAAATTACCTGATCTATACCACGTGCTCCCAAATGCCTGATTGATTCAGCCCAATTGTGAGCAACATGCGATTATTGTGCGTAATCTATGCAACTGGGTGCCTAAAGGTAATTCACATAAGAAGCTTCTGCTGGGCCGATTTTTAAGTGAAAATGAGTGGGATCTTAGTCTTGATTATAATTTATCACAGCTGGACCCCATTTATTCTGGTACTATTGTGCACATAATTAGGATTTACCAATCAGTCTCTTTAAGAGATAGTAGGGCCGTTAGAACACTGATGGGTGTAATAGCTTCTTGGGTTGTAGAACACGTTCAAGATTGAACGACTACATTGTAACGATGTTCCTGAAAATAACAACCTTCAAGTGATTGTCAAGAAGATGGATCAAACGGAGGATATGAATGAATTATGGGATGATCGCTCATCGAAAGAATGTATATCATTTGAAGTCAACGTTGCGATTGTGTAATATTTATAGTGTAACTGAATGCGTCTCTAAACTGACGGTATATATTTCGCTCTAACCGTAACCTCGTCGCTAAAGTTGAGAGCCTCTGAGCCGTAAGACCCTCTGCTTGACCCTCAACCCCACATTAATGGACTACTACAACCGATTAAATGCCAATGCTTTGGACCCCGATTTTCCAACAATCTTTGAACTTTTGAGCGCACAACAGTTACAGAATCTCATACGACCCAGTTTACGGTACTTGATTGTTCATTATGCTCAACGAAACCCCAATTACTTGCTTAAACTTGCGAACAAATTTGACGAGATTTATCTCGTACTTTTTGGCCTTCTTGAATTCTATCATTTAAAATACTGGAACGCAAGCTTTACTGAGCAATTTTATGGCCTGAAACGTACTCGTTTAATGATGTTCAATGCCATTAATACCCGACGGGAGCTTCCCAATGCCATTGAAGCGCAGAGAAGGCTTAAAAGGGGACAAATTGTGTTTTGTTTATTCAGTCTTGTTGGTTATCCCTATATTAAAGAGAAACTAGAGGCTCGTTATGAAGTTCTCAAAGGTCGCTATGCATTTCGTGATTGGGAAACCCCCACTACAACAAGAGAAGTATTACAGCAAATGCTGGATAAACTTATCCTTAAATGGTTCCCTCGACTTTCATTTGGTGAAAACATCGTTAGCCTGGTATTCTTTGTTGGATACCTTTTCCACAAAACCCAAAGCTCGTCGTTATCTGATTTAATCGGTCGCTATAAATACAGCAGAATATCGAGTTATGACCACCAACTAAACGCACCTGATACAAGTGCTCGAGGAATGGCACAGTTAGCGCCGCAAAATGTTGCTAAATATGCCCTCGCTGCACTCAACTACACGCTTCCAACGGCCCTTTTCACGCTAAAATTCTTAGAGTGGTGGAATAGTAGTGATTTTGCTAAGAAAATCAATAAAACGGCTCCTTTGTTCCCTCCTCCGCCCCAAAACATTATGGGCCTGAGGGGTTGTCCCATCTGCGACAACCCCCAGCCAGAGAATCCTAGTGCGCTCGAAACTGGCGTTATTTGCTGTTACAAGTGCATTTATACCCACATCCAGACTGGTAACAAAGATAAGAAACCGAACTGCCCCGTGACTGATAAGCCGCTATTGCTAACTGTTTGGAATAAGGAGCTCAAGGAATGGATGCCTGGTGGTGTTCGCAGACTAATGATTTGAAAAATACTATAATTATATATCTAAGCAGGAGGGATCATTTCACCAGATACTATTGGTGAACCCCTTTACGGCCTCCATGGCACTAAGTGGACCCATATGGGTAATTATTGTGAGGTTGGGGGTCTATATGCTGCACGATAAGGTGTGATGATGATAACTGTTAGCATAGAGGAAATAATAAAGATAATTAAATATAATGAGTGTGAAACGATTGCTGTTTAGATAACGTTCATCTTGTTCGTATCAAAATAAATAGCTTCGAGACTTGAGTGTCGAGAAAAAGATCGGCCCGACCGAAGAATCCAATTCATCTGGAGAATAGTAGCAACTGTTGCCTTCTGCGTCAGATTTGCCATCAAAAACCTGGTTTCGGCTAGTAGCACGTCCACAAGCATTGTAGTAGAGACCACAATATCAGCTTCGGCACGAGTGTTACATTGAAACTTATGGCTCACGTGCTCGGAAGTATACTCGAGATTCTGAACCATGCTGCGAATAATAGATAGAGCTTGGGTGTGCTCTTTTGCCATGATATGTTTGTACGCTCTATCCAGAGATGCGGCTGCTGCAAGGGCAATACGGTCTTGCACAGTGTTGAGCTGATCATTCATGCTAATGGGCATCTGGTAATGTAACCCTTTAAATGATTTTATTGGAGTATCATATAGCTCCATTGTAACGCGGCCGCTTTTGCGTTCACAGACAGTAGCAGACCCAGATACCATCTTTGCATCCACGAGCACTTCGAGGATATCGAGATCCGTACCTTCACAGGTATATTTGAAAATGTGTTCATCAACATCAACGCCTAGAACAAAAGTTTGTGACTGTCCAGCTCTGAGTCGGCCCAGTTTAACTTGCAAGTTTCCGTGCTTACTCTCTTCGATTGTAGAACTGTTTTCACCAGGCGCGCTACTATAGCCAGATATACCAGAGATGATTCCCTGGCGAGATTTAAGAGTGACCGTCACATCTTTGTGCGTCAGATTCTGATCGGCGAATGCAAGGTTTGTGATGTATTCGCCTACGTCTTCACGCGATGCAAATGTATAGTAGCCGTCGGTAGAGGCAGATATGCGGGTCAACAAGCTTGGATTGTGGTTCTCGCCAACGCCAATAGTATAAATAGGGATCTTCTGGGGTAAACCACTAAAGTGACTGTTATTACCATCGTCACTCACAAAGATAATACTTCGAGAAGCAGAGTCGTCGGTGAACAGGGACGAGGCAGCTGAAAGTATGTTCTCAATAGATTGATTAGTGAATGCAGGACTAGGAGGTGGCTGAGCAAATAATCCGCTCCAACCTTTCCACGATTGACGATTGAGACTGTACTTATGGATTCGGTTGCCATAGTAAATGATACCAATACGGTCAAACACACGTAGGCGCCCCACTGCTTCCGCAATTACTCGAAGGGGTAGTGTTTCTGGGATGCAAATTACCGTGTGACAAGGGGGAAAGTAAAGATAATCGCCAATAAAAGGAGATTGTAATGATAACCCATTTCCACGTTTCGCGATGGGGAATATGAGACTATTATCATTGATCGCAGCTACAAATGAGAATAGATGGTCGCGATTTGTACTTGTAATGTATACTGGATCAGCCTTCTCTGCCAATATAAGGCGAATGCAAATGCTCGTATCTCTCCTGGAAACAAATGAAGCTTCGACCAAGTTCTCTTCAATATTGGTAAAAAGTAAAGGAGTATGAGAGCCTGGGCTAGCCAAAACAAGAGCATGTTCGAATAGCATAGCTGTTACTGGAACCCAAACGACTCCCTCGCTCGAGTACTCGAACTGGCGTTCCAATCTTAAGCTTCCAAGCTCTTCACGAGTACAGTTGAGCGCATCAGCGAAAACTGTAACTTTTCTTGCGCTGTACTGAAAGTCTCGAGAATCCACGTGGTATGCCGGATGAGTATACGAATAATCTGGACAGCTCACAGTCACAATAAACTGACAAGATGGATCAATGCTTGTCAGTGAAAGCGATTTGGCCACTGGTTTCACAGACACATTTATAGGTACCTTACAATCGAAAGGATCAAAGTTATATTCATCAGTTTGGACACTGTAACAGCTGCTATTTGTACTGGTAACCTGCCGCCTGGGATGTTGTTCCCTCGGGCGTGAAGGCGGGGTAATGGGCCGAGTATCTGAAGAGCTTTCAAAGAGTTTAGGAGAAACAAGCTGCTTGGAGCGCAGCAAAGTTGTCCGGATATGCTGGTTGAGCAATAAGTCCTTTGGTTTTGCTGGGTATTTGCAGATTTCACAAGGGGGGTAGATGTCTCGTGGTTCATTGCGACTATGGTGGGTCACAAACTGCTGTAGGCATCTAGGGTGTACATAATGAGAGCATACGAGCTCAGCAGTACTGGAAACAAAGCTTGCATTACGACAAACCATACACTGAACATGCTCACGTTCAATAGCGAGTCTGTTGCGAGCCAACGTCGTGATTGCCAAAGGGCCAGTCGGTCTTGTCTCTGCTTTGGGCGGCGGTGTGTACTCAAACATAGTTTGTAAATTGAGCTGTGTAGGAACTGGTTTACGGTGGGCTCGCTGGCAAGATTTCAATGGTGGGGTAGTGAAATTCGTTGTTTTTGAATCAGGAGGACACTTGAGGATCTCCCATTCGGGACTTGTCTGTAAAACTGGAGTTATTGGATTTTCCATCATTTACCCGGTTACGACTACGGTTACGATGAAGCGAGTAGCAGTGAGTTTTATATGCATATGCAAGTTAATTAACGAGACGCATCGACCCACAGTTACGAGTGTGTGGTTATGGGTAAGAGTGGGGAAATCGGGTAATGATTTTCCGTAGGATTTATTAGCATGCACGAGTTAGCTAGATTGAGTACAATATTGAGAGCATAAGTTAGGGATGGGACACTTTGTTGCCTCGTTTAATATGCAATGCAGCGCAACAAGGGCATCTAAGATTGGGTTTTTCAAACAAGTGAAGCAGATTTGCAGGGGTCTTAATTGACCATACATAATTTTATTAGCTAAAATATGCAGAATTTTAAGTTTGTGGGGCCGTGTGGCTGGTCCTGCATGGGTATTTCCTTCAGTAAGCCAGTCGGACCACTGGTAGACAAGGGAAGGGTAGATACCTGAACAAGAAAAACAATATGCTATGAGTCAAGTTACCAGCAATAATTAGTCTAAAGGTTTCGAGAATATATTGTTGTGTTTTTGTATATTATTACCTCGTGTCTTATTTTGAGGACTAGAATAAACCTCGAAATCAGCGTAGTCATTTCATCGAGTTCGAATTGTGCAGTCTCACTAAGCAAATGGGCTCTGTGTTTTTGCCGCATCTTAGAACGGGTTGGCACGTAGACCAAGCTATTTTAAGTGAAACCGATAAGCTCGTAGTAATTAGATTTGGTAAAGACACAGACCCTCAAGTTATGCGCATGGATGAGATCCTTTATGGCATTGCTGACCAAGTGCGGAACTTTGTCTCGATATATGTATGCGACAACACAGTTGTCACCGATTTTAACGAGATGTATGAGCTTTACGATGAGCTTACAGTGATATTCTTTTGGCGAAATAAGCATATGATGTGTGATTTCGGCACTGGTGATAATAATAAGTTAACGTGGGTCGTTGAGGATCCCCAAGATATGATCGACATTCTAGAAGTAATATTCCGAGGAGCTCGCAGAGGTAAGGGATTAGTGGTGAGTCCTGTCGATTATAGCCGTGAACTATGAGATGAATGATTATACATGGAATATGCACAGTGGGCAGATCTGCGATCTGCACTCTCATGCACCCCCATGCTCATCAATTATCCCCCTCCAGGTATACTCACCCACACATCATTGCAGTGAACAGGTACCAATTGACGGCTTTATATATTCCACGGAGGCATATGTTTGACTTATAATATCAGAATAAATATATAAACTAGAATATTAGACGTTTCCAATAATTCCATGCAGGCATAGAAACACCGTCGCAGCTTCCCCACGTATGCAAGTACAGATGCACCCGCGCCGATCAGCAAACGCGATTTTCGCGCGGGTAATACGGAGAAATGACGATTTATAGTCGGTTTTGCCCGTATTTTACGAATACGATCATTTATTGATCGAATTAAACCTAGATTCTTTTCCGCTGAGATGCCTCTTCTTGGTACTTTATAATGTACCAATTCTCAGCGACGCCGTTCGCTACCCCCTCCCACATTCACTCACACCACTCCTTATCCCCACTGCCCTCCCCCACTTTGACTTGCTTCGAGACGCCACTGACGCCACTCGCTGCTCAGCACCGGTTTCTAGATGGCCAAAAAAAGAGGGCATTTCAAACGCCCCTCGAACTCGCGCAAGGCGTCGATGACTTCAATGACTGAAAAGCAGGCACTTGACCCCCCACCGGCCTATTATCTCGTTCATATTCGTACCGTTCATACAAAACACAGCAACTCACTCCTGAGTGGACGACGCCGTAAACTCCCGATCCCAGAGACGCAAAGAGGCCCACGAATGGCCGAACCAAGCTTCACTGGGTTTAGGCATCTTATTCTCATAATCCTTTTCCTTGGAAACTGTCGCTTGATCGCACGCGATTGGCGCCAGTTTGGATGGATGAGCGTTCTACAGCAATTGGGCGTCTCATTTAAAGATCTCTGGTGGTGTGCCAAGTTATTGTTGCTAAATATGTTATTTTGGCCTATTGCTTTAATCATAGAGCTTGCAGCAGTGCCTCAAGCTCGAAGAGCACGTGTCGCCGTTAGCGAACAGCATAAGCTTATCCGCAAGCGAAAATGGACGACAATTTGTACGCTACACCTCCTCAATGCTACTACATTCCTATGCTTGAGTAGTTGGCTCACTTATTGGTATGTATGGCACCCACTTCTGGGCACTATTGTTTCATGCCAGGCAATCATCAGTTTCCTCAAGCTTGTGAGCTTTTTTTTGACAAATAGAGACCTTAGGGATGCCTATATTAACAATTTGGTTGTTGATTCCCTGTACTCGACCGCACCATACCCCTCAAATCTCAAGCTCAAGCCATTTATTGACTATATGTTGGTACCTACTTTGGTCTATCAACCAGCTTATCCTCGGGTTGGTGAAATCAGATGGAGGGTGGCCTTAGCCCTTGCCAGTGAAATAATACTGTGTACTGCCGCGCTATGGCTGTTGTGCACTCAAATGGCAGCGCCAGTGTTGCAGCATTGTTTACTTCATTTCCGGGATGATGATACGCAAGGTATGCTCGACGATTTCCTGAGCTTGCTAACTATAAATATAGTCATCTGGCTATGCATGTTTCTTCTCATTTTCCAATCCATGCTCAACTTTTCTGCCGAGCTCACGCGATTCGCCGACAGAGAGTTTTATGCGGATTGGTGGAACGCCGGCAGCTTGGGTGCCTACTGGCGTGATTGGAATCGACCTATTAGCAACTACTTCCGTCGTCACGTATATGTCCCGCTCCGCAAACAGGGTTACTCAATGCTGGTGGCTCAATGCATTGTATTCTTTTTCAGCGCAGTTGGCCACGAACTCGTCGTAGGCGTAGCGACGAAGAACTTCAATGGCGTAGCATTCTTGTGTATGATGGCCCAGATCCCATTGATTCTAGCAACAGCCCCACTGGAGAGAATGCGAGGTCCAGGTACGACAATAGGAAATTGTATCTTCTGGATCAGTGTGTTGTTCGGCCAGCCTACCGGAGTCATTATTTACTATTTAAGCTGGCAATTGCGTACCGGCGGCCCAAAGAGTGCCATAGATGTGTTGACTTCATAACCTATTTCCCTTTTGCAATTTGCAAACATTTCTATACATGATGGGCCATAACACAGCGTTTCTGCGCAGCAGGGCCCTTAAAGACGTTTAGAGCGGGTACAGACATGACAAATGGACCTGCATAGATATGTAGTAGAATGTTTGTGCCCAAACTTAGAACCGTTAATTGCCACTTACAGATCTATAGCTTCCACAACGTAATGGGCTCTCATCAGAATTCAGCAATGAAGAAGTTTGTAGCGGAAGATTTCAGCATGTGTAAAAACGTAAAACGAGTGTACGCCACATTTACGCCACCGTAATTTTTCACTCAAGTATCACCCTTCAAACCTGCTTACACAGAAATGTTCAAACCGAGTTTGACTCGACTAAAAGGAGCTTATATCCCTCCTGGAGGTCGTACAGCCGTACCTCGTCGAGTTCCTCGCAAGCTTCGGACCGGTGATGTTCGCCCTGCTATTTACTATAAGTTCGATCAAGTGGTGCAACTCTCAGATGGCTCTACAGTGAACCGCCGCTCTGTTTACCCTCGTATCGAGTGGAAATACCTTAACGACCAGCGTAATGCCCCCATCTGGAACCCCAGCAAACCAGATGGCCGTATGCTCGAACTTGACGCTACCGGCCGTCTTGCAATGTTCAAGAAACGCTTCGGTGACGATTTCGATGCTCAAGAGAGCGAATTTGACGTTGACGGTCTTATGTCTACCGACGCCAAAGTAATGACTGAAGGCAAACTGCATCAGCCATCGAGTAAAAAGAAGAAGAAGTAGTGGTTGTGCGCTACTGCTGGTGGAATCACAACCCGTTACACACAAGTATCTATGTACATATCTCACGTATTCTAAAGCTGTTATAATGATTTCCTGTCAATTATATCGATCAGATGTTGAGTGTGATAGACAACGGGGTGGAATAGCCATTTTGACTAGGGGACTCCTCGAACGAAGCAGCATTGTATCGTCTTCTGGTTGTTGTCATGGAGAAGAAGCCAGACTCTTCAAGCAGCTTTCTTAAAAACTTTAAGACGCAATTTGTTCTATAATTATCTAGCTATTTATGGCTGAAGGGAAGAACGTGCATTCGTAGACAGTAGACTAAGCTAAGGCTATAATTATTTTTCAGCGCTCGTGAGGCCATGGAGCTTACTCTTCGTCGTCAACAATCAATACCTTGATAGCACCAGTAGAAGGGTCCTTGAATGTCTTGAATGCCTCAACGGCATCTTCAATCTTGAATTTGTGTGTGACAAGAGGAGTAGCATCAACAAGGCCATCGGTGACAAGGCGAATACCGCGGGGCCAGGTATTAGTATAACGGAACAGGCCTTTCACGCTAACTTCATTTACACTGGCGTGCATGAAGGGGAAGTTAAAGAAATCGTGGCCGACACCAATGATCTCGCATGTACCACGGAAATCAAGAGAATAGATAGCGGTGTTAATGCTGCCTTCAAAGCCAGTGCATTCAAGAGCAACTTTGGGCCTGACTCCAGTAGCTTCGACAATGCGCTTAGCAGTAGTCTTAGAATCCTCGCCCCTAGGGACAAGAATGGTATGAATAGTGGGTACAAGCTCCTTAGCCTTCTTGAGGCGGCTCTCTGTAAGGTCAGTAATGACAATTGGGGCAGCACCAGCAGCACGAGCCAACAACGCACTAACAAGGCCAATAGGACCAGCACCGCAGATAACGACGGGGTCACCGACCTTGAGACCAGCCTGCTCGATACCGGCAAGACCAACACTCATGGGCTCGAGCAAAGCGCCAGCCTCGTAGGGCAAATCGCCAATAGGAAAAACTAAACGTGCAGGGTGAGTGATGTAGCGGCGAAGCTGGCCCTGATACGGAGGAGTACTCTTGAACTGGACCTTCTCACAGCCATTATAGGCACCAGTGGTGCAACGCTCACATGCCATGCAAGACAGACCAGGCTCAATAGCTACACGGTCACCAACCTTGACATTGGTGACATTTTTACCAATCTTCATAACGTCTGCAGCGGACTCGTGACCCAAAATGTGCTCGTCACGAACAACCATAGTATCGCCAACCCTTCCCCACTCTTGGAAGTGAAGATCAGAAGCGCAGATGCCTGTAGCACGAACGTGGAGTACAACTTCATCGTCAGCACATTGGAGGTTATCGGCCTTAGGTTCACAAGGAGCAACGTAGAGATCGTGCTGAGGATTAGTAAAGACGCCAATGTTTTCTTTAAGAGCCATGGTAAATATATGGGGTGATGCTATCGTGGTGGACGGTCCGGCTTTTTTATACCCCTCGCTGGGGCTCCGACGACGCCAAGGCTCATGCATGTGTATGCATGTATATGCACAACCACGGAAGCAAAGAAGCTGATCTGCGCAGGTTTCGCCTTTCCTGTTTGGAGTGTGATGAAATTTTGTCGGTTTTCTCGGCTGATCTGTTCCAAAAACCAATTGAGCGGGTAATTTTTCATCATGCATGAGGGTTATGTTGTATGTAATACACCGTATTTAACGACAATATGATCAACTTAAGCTAAAACTCTTCATATATTTTAATAGTTACAAGGCTAGAGAAAAGCGGGAAAGTCCGAAAACTGCCATACTGCCGCAAGATACGCTTTACCCCACACTTCTCTCCACAAATCACCATTGCCTTGGCAACGACTAAAACGGAGACGCACTTGAAGAGAATTATGGCCTCAGGGTAAAATTGGAACCACTATATTAAACCATCTGTATTCTAGAAAAGTCCAAATTTCAGCCACTGTACCCCTCTATGCACAGCTCAGCAGATAAAATGCGCCTTCAAAAAGAAATGCTGTGATCCTATTATGGAAGCAAAGGGTGAGGGGGCAGCTCCGAATTGACTCATATGAAAGTTTTTGCTTCTTTAATTCTTCGGAATGTAGTTTAATTTTTCCAGCAACGCGGAGTTGTTCTATACATAGTTCCAATTAAGCGGTACAGACTAGTCAACTGGTATGCAATGCATGCGGTCAAACGCACTTCAGCATTGTTGAAAGCAGATCATAACATATATTTGTAGCCATTCATGGCCCCTCTCTAGCGTTCACGGCTCATTTATTAATTAATGGCCCTTAAACTTCGTTTATAAATTGCCGATCTATGCTATGATTTCAATAAGTTGTATTGGCCAACGAGCATTTACGCTGGTGAAACATCGCGTCTTCATTATTCTATATCGCGCTGAACCTATTTTCCACCTCTATATAACTATTTTGATTCCGTTGAAATTACATACTAGAAGCACAGAGCTGGTACAAGTGATAGCGGAGGGCAATATCATGTATGTGGAGCTTCTGAATCTGGGTGCTATTAGTTGTAAAATTACCCTACTATGGCGCCATTAAATATGCTCGAGTAGTCTGCTAGTCTTGGCCTAAATTTAACGCGTGGAGAGCGTCTACTGTGCATATACAGTGCAGGGAACCAGCCTCGTTCTTCCACAAACTATTTTGTCCTGCTATCCGACAGCTCCAAATCCAAAATCTCTTAGTGAAGTACGTGTATGTAGACAACTTCGGGCGACTAGCGACCTCCCCTTAAACCCTAAAGATATCCAGTTCCTTTAGATTCCTAACTTCGGGGTAAGTGCTACCCAAGATTTTTTTTTAAAGAACCCCGCAGCTCCATTGGTTTTCCAGGTTTCCTTGAAGCCATCAGACAGGCCATATCACTATGGGCAATGTACTTTCAAAGAAGCCATTACGGTCACTGTTTATTGGACATCAAACCTCCAACTATGACCGATGGCGGAATTAAATGGCTGTAATTGACGTGAACCCTATATTGCTGTGTAAAGGAGCGCTCAACATTGGTTGACGACTTCACAGAACCTACGCTATTATAGACTCTCTATCATGGCATGCATGTGTCCTAAAACCGATTGTTTCGCTGATATTAAGCATCTAACCTATGTTATTTATGTTTGGGCCCCATACATTGCAATAATTTATCTCGTTATTGGTCTTGGACTTGGACACCCGCTATTGGGCATACGTCGAAATAATCGTCGCGAATGTAAACTATCCCGAAAAATAAAGCTTTCGTGGTCAGCTTGAAATCGACGAAAATAAACTTTTTCTGGACTGCAAGATTCTATCGAGGGTAGTTTATGACTATAGTGTCATAGACTACTTATTGCAGCATTCTGGGGCTCTAGCCATGGGTTCCCAACACCCATGAGGGCTTTACAATGCTTTCATCATAGTTTCTTTTCAATATAAATCTTATTGCAAGATGAGTTTATAAACTTGAGAACCGCATGCAATCAACTTGTTAAAGTGATACGTACAAGAGTAACTCCTGAGAGAAATTGTTATTCCAAATTAGATAGTAGACACAAGCCTGTAGCCTCTCCCCAGGATATTATAGTGGCCGAAAGTAAACCTACTTCCAAGTGGACAACGCATTGTTCCCTCTTCATATCTTAATCAGGAGTAAGTAAATAGTTTACCTGGGGATATGAGGATGAAGAAAATGATTATTACTTCAGATGGTTTCTTATTTTATCCCAAGTTCATTGTTTGGGAAAGAATTTTACGCTGTATCATTGCTACAGGCACTCCGTGCGGCAATCTTTGCTGGCTCACGTCTCTGAGAGAAGTACCCACCTGTTGAAATAATAATTGCAGAAGGTGAAATGACATTCAGCTATCTCAGCTGAACTGATTTAATCATTAAGATATCTTCTCAGCTATGCCTGGGTGGCAAATAGAGTCACATGTAAATGAAAGGCATGGTGCCTGTCGTAAGTGCACTGCGTCACACAAGTACTTTTGACTCAACAGCGGTATATTTCCGTCAATTATAGTGTAGCTCTCAAAATAACATAAGTACTAATTCTAAATAAGCTAAGTAGTACCATTCCGCGCGAAACTCTTGCTTTATCCCGTGCTCTAATCTTGGCGTTACACCTGCATCACTACTATAGCCAGCTTCGACAATTGAGCATATCTAATGCCTCATCGTTAATTCTATGTATTCTTTCGATCGCTGAAGCGTATCGCTCGTAGAAGGCGAAGCGAGTCTGTGATACGTCAACCACACCTTACACACCCTCTGCCGTTGGTATTTGCGAGCATAAATTCTTAAAGGGCCATAGTTATCTAAATATGTTAGGAGCAATATCACTACACCACCTGGAAATGCTGCTCGGCTTTCTGGCGGTTAATTCTTGATACATGTTTACCATACCAAGTAGTAGCTATGTTCCCTGCACAGTAACGAAGTGATTGTCCCGGTGAGAATTCGAAGCGTACATGGGTATAACTCCGTGCGGACAAGACACCAAAGATAGAATCACCGTGCAAGCGTATAGATTCACGTAAATCTATTCATCGCATAGCATATTTTTATTCAGCTCTCTGCACAAGAAGCACATCATCGGACCCTCAACTGTCTTGAATGCTGTCACCTCAAAAGGCTGCACACTCAGACATGAAACACACGGCTCTCGCTTACTGAATCACCTAACCGGTTTCAAACAATATGCAAAATGAAGCCCTGGCGTAAAATCTACGCGTTCTCGTGTGCTTTCTCGCGTCGTGTATGACGCCTTATAGTCCTCATTTTCTTGACTTTAAGTAGCTCTCCATGTCAAGTTGCACACGTTTTGGGTGGTCGTGTTATTACCCAAAAAGGAAGCCTGGCCCTGCATATTATTCCTGCCAAGACCCAGACCCATGCAGCAGTGTTCAGGCGCGTACTCACGGCCATCTGGGAACCAAAGAGAAAAATAAATTGATTATATTGAATTTAGGTAAATACTGAATACATTTTTTCCGCGATTGGTAGTCAGAATGCGGTACAAGAGCAAAATTTCTTGTCGAGAAATGTCATGAGTTCATTTATATTTAATTTGCGTAGATCTGCACATGATACCCAATGAATAATCGATCAATTGACCATCCATTTACGTACAACTCGATAACTATCATATCCTGGAAGAATTCGAAACAGCACTCGGAAGATTATCCTCGCCGTGTTATGTGCAGCTCGTTACGGCACGAGTAGATCATTTGTCGTACGCAAGCCAAAATTAGACACTTCTCGAGCTATGGAGATAAAACAAAAAATATAAAAGAAATTACATACTAAATGGTGGATCCTTCGTCTGTCCCATGGACATGTTCCGCGCGTAACCACAGCACATACGGCGCACTAGAAATATGTCATGCAAGTTAACTGCACGCAGATGTTTTACATTTATCCATGGGATATTATACTATTTTTGGAGCACCCTAAAGTATATAAGGGGTGCCTGCCTCCTCAGTTTCCATCAAACAAGAATGTTCTCTAAGCTTTTGACTATCCTCTCCTTCTTCCTTGCCATTGCTATTGCTGCTCCTACTTCTGAAACTGGCCAGTTAGCTAAACGTGAGGTCGACGTAGTTTCTGGACTCAATGACCTCTTGTCTTCCCTTAATGGTTTGTCTTCTACTGCCCAAAGCAACAAGTACACCTCCTCTTCTGTTAGCGATGACTTCACTAACGCTGCTAGTAGTGCTGCTTCCAAGGCTGCTGATTTCGCCAACAGCCTCAAGGGTGCTGACTTGTCTGGTCTTGACATGAACTCTGTTCTTCCCATTGGATCGAGCATTATCAATGTTATCATTGAGTTTTTCCTTAACCTTGTCCAGTGGGTTTTGAGACTTGGTATCCAATTCCCCGTCCACGCCCTCCAGGACTGCTTCAACCTTTGTGTTTCTCTTTGCGATGCTTTGACCACTATTGTTGGTGGCAACAGCTCGTTGACTGACCCTATTGCCAACGCTCTTGGAGTCGTCCAGAACGCTGGATCTTTCTTTGGTCTTTAAACAGTCAAATTTCGAAACTTAGACATGATACCTTTTAAGTAGTAATATCAGTATACCATTTTTCTAGAGATCATAATGCTTTACATAGTAGGTGTCATTGACCTTGTGCTCACATCTAATCCGACTGCAGTCTTCACCACATGCTACTCAAGGTGGGAGTTTTAGTAGGGGATCAATATACCCACATCCTCCTGCGAGCGTCGCAATATGATCTTGTAACCAAACATCTTAGTGCGTGGTGAGGAGAAGCGGCCGCCCACGGGCTATGCGCAGGTACGAAAGCTGAACTGGTCGCAAATAATGGAATCAAAAATAAATTTGAGAAATACAGTTAAATAGTGGGAATAAATAGGAATAAAACAAGTCTAAAGGGTGATCTTGCGTTGTTGCAAAGATGATTTAGCTGGGAGTGCGAAGGGAATGGCAGTTGCAGCGAACACGTAGGAGACTGTGATAATGCTGTTCATATTACGAGAGGCGGTAGATGCAAACATATTCAGTTGTCGTTTTTGAGGAAGAATCTGCTTTTCGTTTTGATATCTCGGCGTATTCAGCGATGTTTATATATATCCTCACCTGCATGCATCACGCATAAAACCTGATTTATCGCATGATCGCAAATGACTGAGGTGGGCTGATTTTCGGAGTTCAGCAGAGGGTCTAGTCGAGCAAATATGAGCAACCAAATAAACAATTAACTCCTCAGAACTTTTTGAGACAATTCTCTTTAATTATGTTGGGCATTTTTATTTTTATTTGACCTTTCTTGGTAGGCAGCCAATCAAAAGTTTTCTATATACGCAGCCGGTTTTCCGTGTTGATGCTTTTAGCCAATCACTGCTAGCCTGTTTTCTCGCACATAATAATCACACACAATAGACTGACTAATACAATATGACCAATCAAAGCCACACTAAATGGGACGGCGCTTCCAGGCAGGGGATTTCCTGAGGCGCCAACCAATGACAGCCACAGTATGGCGGCGAGCTATTCACACTCTGCATGACGCATTAAGCTCAAATGCAAGGGCCAGCCTCTATATAACTAGGACCTCGACACCCGTATTCACAACCCTTCAAAACTCTTAATATGGCTTGCTGCAAAGGAATTAACGCTACTTGTGACTGTGCTGCTACTGCTCGCTGCTCTTGTCTTGCTCGCCCTGCTGGATCCTGCAACTGCTCGAAGGCTAACGAGGAAAATGCTCCTATCCCGCAGAATGAATCTTGTGCCTGTGGTAAGCGCCAAGCTGATGCTTGTACTTGTGCACCTGTTCTTCGTGATGGCGAAACTGACTTCACCAACCTCAAATAATCTCCCTACTATTTATTTAACTTTCCGTATGGACAAAACTGTTTTGGCCCTGTGCCTAATTATAATAATCATTTAAATGTTGTGCTATACGCCGAGCCACAGATGAGGCCTCATCTAAGTCACCACTTTTAGCATGATCAGTGTGCGCCTCTACTTGAGTAGGGCATCGCTCCGGTTTCGTATCATAACACCGTCTTTGATTGATTCGCAAGAATACACATTAGCATTACCAATTAACTGGTGATCATATTGGTTGCACCCATGCTCGCAAGGTGGTTCCAAAAAGACAATGTACGTGCATAGCTCCGCCTTATTATCGTTTCCATTACGCAATGAAAATGAGATAATGTCTATTTTTCTCCAGTCATTTGGCAGTAAAAAGGCATTGAACAATTTGACATTGTGTTGAAAATTGTTAACTATTCCAATGGATAAAATAGAGTTGCTGCCATACTTGTATTGCCGTCTCTAATCATTGCGGGGCCATCTATCGAAGGAACCCAAAGTTATTGAAATTGTATAAAGCGGATAGCCACACTAATTGTAACAACTTGTGAAATACCCTATAGAGATGATAACTCTAACTACGAACTATATTCAACATTCATGTTTCTTTAACGAATGAATTTACGGTATTTGTGGCCAAGTTTATTTGTAGGTTATGCTGCCTGGTTGACATGCGTATATCATTCACCCCACGAATATCACGTAGTGCAAGGTCGGATTCAAATAATTACGTACGTGAAAGGGAAAAAGGGTACTTAATTTCCTCAAAGACGCTGATTAAAGACATAGGTCCGAAAATATAGCACTAGATGAGAGCTTTTTGAAATCGGTCAGTGCCTTCATACCCTTAATGCCAATCAGAATGGGCCTTTTTTCGAAATGTACGAGTTTAACTTGATCACAAGTTAGGGTTGAGTTATTTTCCGGTATCTCTGAGGATAGTGTCATATATCCTCGTATAAATTGCGCAGAGAGAAGCTTCGAAAAGGTGGGTGCGGTAATCCCCATTGTGCAGG
Organism: Wickerhamiella vanderwaltii; assembly: GCA_030582415.1. NCBI lineage: Eukaryota > Fungi > Ascomycota > Dipodascomycetes > Dipodascales > Trichomonascaceae > Wickerhamiella > Wickerhamiella vanderwaltii. The sequence goes on along the minus strand of JAKTWR010000046.1, from coordinate 19,785 downwards.
TGGACGTCATATACTCAATTACAAGCTTCACCGTACTAGCACGAAAGGAGTGCTGAGTATACTGAGTATGTGTTTGATTTTGGGCATGTGATTAAATGAGGTTCCACCTTGATTTTCACAGGAACTATCTCTGAATATTTTCGAGTTAAAGACAAGTACTGGAAATACTACGAGAAATTACTTCCTGCTTTGCAGCTTCGCAACATATAGTCATTTCATTTTTTTATTCAAGCGTCGCTGGCAAAACTGTACTACATTTTATTTTTTTTCTCAATGTTCCGTGCAGCAATTCGCTCGTGTATGCAAAGGCACTCTCTTGGCGCTGATCATACAGAATAGCCCAATTCGAGCGTGTTGATAGAAAAAATAGACCAGAAAGTTCCACAGAGCTTATCGCTTAGCACGAGTCAATGTCCGTTATGGCTCACCGAGGAATGAGACCGTATTTCTACTCGTGCCAGTCAGATCATATACACGTAATGCACCGCTTATCGCACGCATACTGGCGGCCGGTGGTGTCTCGAGGGTAAGTGACCGCTGTGAAGTATAAATTTCACAATTGATGGAAGCAAAAGATTATTGATTAATCATGTACTCGTGCAGAAATTGCACGTTACCGGGAGATAGACGAGTGACGTCGTTGAAAACACTGAATTTCCATGGCACAGGGTTTCGTGGCTAACTGTGCAGCCCTGATGATGGGCCCACGTTTCGAGTTAACCGAATCGTCAATATTGACAAAAAGAATTAATATAAACTCGAAAACTGTATTCTAGGGATACTTCTTAGAATAATTATAGAATATTGATGCCTTGTTGAACCGCACGCCCAGGTCAACGAGGCCACGACATACTGTAGCGCTAATGCAGCAACTGGGTCATAAGAATTTTTCTCAATTTCTGTCAAAATTCTAGAAAAATAAATAATGTCGTTGCATTTTCTGTTGATTATTTATTCAACTATTGGAGCCGCACAGCAACAATATTACGGAAAAAAGCCGCAACTGCAATGACTAATAGGTGCTTCGCTTTTGCAGGAAAAAAACAACTTTTCAGGTTAAAACTTAACAGCAGGGAAAAAAAACCCCTTTTCCGACGGTGGAGAACTTGAAATGGTTCAGATCATGATTTAATTTGTCGAATGGCATCTTTTTCCCATGCGATCACAGAATATTCGTAACTGCACGAGAAGCGTAAACCCTTCCCTGCCTATGCAGTTGTTGACAGGTCCTTGATGTCTAGGGGTTGTGCGGCTTGTGGCCGCGGGTGCCGCTTTGGTAAATCACTCGCCTGGTCCCGTGTTCCCGCAAATAAAGGAGAGCCTCAAGACAAGGACGACTCTTTTAGTAGCTTTCGTGAAGATACATGTCTGTGTGCCCTGCAGATGCTCATTTACATCACTCAGTTAATGGGTGCGGTGTTTATGCTCATGCATGCGAGGACATATACTCCCACATATAGAATTTGTCATATGCACGGAACCGCGTTAAAAAAGGAAAGGGCGACGAGCATGAGAAAATTTGTTATGAAAATGGGCAGGGCCCAGTGTGCTCAGTGAAATGAAGTCATGCTAATCGTTATAAAACAAAACTTTGCCCTACAGATCGCGATCATTGACGGTCTTTATCGATCATGGAGCTCAGCCTTCGAGTGGAGTTGTTCCTTCCTCCCCCCACTCATGCAGTGTCTGGCCTGCATGTTGTACACCTTGCAGCATCAAGCACTGCCCCGCGACATTAACTATATAATCCCTGATGGTGGCCACAAGCGCTCATACGAACACAAAACTAAGTACATGAGTCCCGAGCAAGCTGGTATTTTACCCATGGACGATACACTTATCATAAGTGCGTATTCTAACCAGTGTGCACGCCGAAATAAATTCAGACGGAATGGCAGTAAGGTCTGTGCCGCGGGAAGAAGGACGGTTTCTGTTCTACCCCTTAGAAACCTCCAGGTCTCATGATTACCGGCTGTAGCCTTTTATATTGTATTTGAGATGCGATACTGCGTAATACCTTAAACTTGTGCCTACTGCCTGCCCAACCATGGAGTAAAACATTGCGCAAACTGCTCTTTTCACCATATCACCTACAATTTTCCCGATTAATTTATTGACATTAATTTATATAGAGCCTGTAAATAGATCTCAAACATTTTAGTTATTTTTGTGAGCTGTTCGTAGGTATTTTATTGCACCAAATTAAATTCAATAATCACCCCGCCCGTCAAATATGTGTGATTGCGCAAATTAACGTGCCACCTTAAAAGGATAACCTCAAGATAATGCAAGGGCAGATGTGGGGCAGTGGGGGTATGTGATTCATGCTTTGCTGATAACTGAATTATTCAGGCAATAAAACCATAATGGCCGTGTTCATCCTATTGATATAATTACGTTAATCAATAATATCTAAATATTAACCGTAGGGGCAACATTGAGGCATTTGTTTTTGCTATGACTGCTTGTTGAGGCGGGGGAGAGGGGGTGCTAGATTGGCCCCGGATTATTTTGCATGCATATGCGTGACTATTATTCCGGGGAACCCAGACGTACCCCTTTGTATAACTGCATTGGGCATTGCGAGTTAAAAGAGCGAACTGAAAACCAATAGGACAAAGGTGAAGGATACATTCCTCTATAACAACCCCACGGCATCAAATAGTGAAATTGCGCCCTGCTTACGTCTGAAAGCTACGCTGTATTAATGCTAATTTACATGCAATTTTATTTTACTCGGCATAATTCAACAGAATATCACCCAACTTATAGTATTCATCTTGTGCTTCTTTCTTCCAGGCTGCGCTCCGAGCATTCAGCTCAAGCAATTGCGTGATGCTGCTCTGTACGGCCATGATAGTGGTGGTAAACCGGTTGTTACGTGGCAGCAAAATGAATATCAGCCGCAAATACACTCTCCAGTTGAAACCAAGTGTGAGACTGCGGTACCCGACCGTAACAAGATAACAATATCCGTAGAAAAAGTAACTGACAGTTCTCTCCTCGCTGGGATGAATAATCGAGCTGTAACTGGGGGCAAATAGTGCAGTTACCATGTCCACAATAGAGTATATAAAAAACCCCTGCGTAACAACGTAAACAGGTAGTTTATATAAACCTCCATCGGGCATGAGGTTAAAAATGATCTTCTCAGCAGCAATTGTAGTTAAACAGGCAATGAAGCAGCCAGATATCCAGTGCACAATATCACTATGGGTTGGTTGGCGAATCAATGCAACGTATTCGTAACCACGGCCAACAAGCAGTGGTAAAAGCAGGATTGTGGTGACCAGGACCGCCGATACAAGCCAGATCCACACAATGAGGCAACTGACTCTAATCCAAAAATGGGCAGGACGCCAAACTACCTTATACTCAGCCAATTCTCTGGCTTTTGATTTTTCATCGCGCGGTTTAATCCGCTGATCGTCACTTGTTACCGGTACAAACAATTCAATACCACGACGTGAGCTAAAATTATCTTTGATGGGAGCCCGCACAAAGTACCCACCTTCTTTCGGTTGTATATGTGATTCTCTTTTCCAATCAAATAAAAAGGAGCCCAAATCAAGCCAGCGCGCAGCTCTCTCAAATTCACGACGAAATATTTCTCCATAAACAGACTCTTCATTGTCATCGGTGCCACCTTTGTAGTGTGAAATGATCAAGGGTAACGCAATAACCACTGGCCAGTACCGCACCACTGCCCAGCCAGGGCTCGATTTGAGGGAAAGGGGGGCTACCAGATAAGGCACGAATCCAAGTGACTTGATTAGTTGAGTTAAAGACCCGATACAACCAACAATAAGGCTTGTATATATGAGGGCTGAAAACCCAATCTTTTTAAAATGTGTAGCCAAAGAATTTGACAAAAAATTGCGAATTGGCTCGTTACGAGGATCGCTTGGATCCTGGACAAAGTATAACACACCAGGGCGCAAAAATTTACGACAATTCTTGAAGAAATCCGACAATAAGAACATGTAGCACATTCCAATTACCCATTGGACAATCAAGTAGAGGCGAGGACTTGTCCAACAATCATTGACGGCATCAACGGGTGATTGGTTCATGACTGGAGTAAACGACAAGTGTAATAACATTCCGCAGAACAGGGGGAAAATGATTGCCTCGACGACGACAACAATAAAGACCTTTTCAATTGAAGCAATCTGTTTAGCGGCCACAATCATATTGCGTCCTGTAGGGAAATGGCGCATGAACGAAAAAAACCAACGGTAGGGGCTCTGCATTGCGTCCAATATCACGCGCAGTCCTACCATGAACGTGAAGATTCTGAATTCAAGGGTCGTGGGCACCGTCCAGTTGAGGCCTAGTTGACGACAAATAGGCGGCCACAGCGTCACGATAATGTTGCGGCCAATAATGTATGGAAACGTGTAGACGAATCCGATAAGGACTGCAAGCAAAATAAGGAAAAGACCAAAAGTTTGCAGGCGCGGTAGTAAGGGGCCACCAAAGAGCTCGTCGATAATCGTCCAAAACTCATCCTCTTGGAAGTCAGCATCCTCAGCAGCCTGTGCAGCGGCAGCTTCCTCTGCATTTAGCTCAGCAACCCAATCCTGATTAACATCGTTAGCTTGAAGCTGTCCACGCAGTCTCTCGCGGTCCACGGGGTTGGCATTATTCTGCCTAAGAATCTCAAGAGCATTTTGTAAATTAGTTTCAGCCTCCTTCTCGGCATTGAACTCGGTACCATGCTCTAGTAAGTGATGGAGTTCTACTAACAAGATACGATCTTGAAGGGTCCACACTGAAATCATCCATAGCATCAACATAAAAACAATAGTGAGCAGTAATAGACCAAACCCGTTGACTGAAGCAACGTAAAGCTCCCTCAGCACAGGGTGCTCAATATCAAGTGCAAACGCTGTGATATAAGGAGTAGTTTTGGCATCACCAGATACAGACGTCTTAGGTGGGCTTTTCAGAACATCAAAAGTATCACCATAGTTGGTTAAATTCGCATAAACATAGTTTAGCACGATGCTCGTGATGTGTGTCATTATAAACGCTCTCAACAGCAAGGAAAAGTTGTGACGCTGGTTTTGCGTTTGTTTCCAAAGCTTGTACGCATACACTCGTAATTGGTTACTGTCGGGGCGCATTTTATCGCTATAAATCGGCGCAAATCGGTATGGAGAGCCGCAGAGCTCACAGCCCTGGACTGACTGGGCGCGACGCTCAAGCCAGTCTTCAAGACAGTCCTGATGGACGTATTTTATTGTTCCAGTGCATTTACACGGGTGAAATAGTGGTCCTTCGTCCTCGTCGCCACGGCAAATCCGGCATCCGTCGTCCATCTACAAATGGAAGAGGGGGTTATGGTGAGTAGTGTAGGGGTCTTGCTGTTGATTTCGGCCGACCTCTTCAGCCAAGGTACATAGGAAAATCCATTATATCTATATATCCTATATCACGTTCTATCTATTTTAAAAGGAATTATGGGTTAATAGACTATAATGCGTTGGTTCTGCCAACAGCTGTTCCTGCATCCCTCGTGCCTATGCATATGCAGCCAGGCGAGTTGGCCCTGTGAAGTGGGTGAGCCATGGCTCGCAACTAATCTAGATATGAATTGGTGATACGCTTATGAATGATATGTTCTCATATTTGCCTCAACCTCAATCAGTGTAGCATTTTCTCAGGAAGTCAGAACGCAAAACGGAGGTCCGCAGCGGTCGCACGATTGTTCAGTATTCCGGCAAGCCGAAATGAACCCCCCACTTCGACAAACCCCCAACTATATCCACAGCATCATATCCCCGCTCCCTCAGTATTTTAACTGCCTCCTGGCTATCATTGCCGAATCGACAAACTACAATGACTCGCTCAGAGGCACCATTGACATCTACATCAGTAGTGCCAATAACTCCGAGGTCACAGTTGGCCTTCCTAAGCTCGGTTATAGGAATATTTACCGATCCTGGTATTTTACAGATGCCAAATTGTACTGCCGGCCGTACGTCAAGCACCTTACCAGGCGGCCCTTCAAAGTCTGGTTGTAGCCTAAACCGAGGCTCCAGCCGGCAATTAGATGCAGATCCACAGAAATCCGCATAATCGATGGACTCAAGATTTGCTCTTGTTATTGTAGGGGCACTACCACACACTGCGCATCCGAGCTTACGATTCCGAATCTTCATGGCTCTCCATGGTGGAAAACTCAACGCAGAAAATATTAGAAGTGATGGTGTAAACTCAAGGTCTGGGCACGCAATAATCTTGATTGCTTCAATCGACTGCATCACTCCCATAATGCCTACAACTGGACCAATAATGCCTGCGTCGCTGCACGCACCGACGCTGTTAGCAGGAGGCGGTACGGGAAATATGCACCGATAGCAAGGTCCTTCTTTGTAGTTGTAAACAGCCAGTTGTCCTTCAGATTTTAGCGCTGAAGCAGACACTAGCGGTATACCTAGAATCACTGCTGTGTCGTTCACCAAGTACCGTGACATGGGTGAATCTGTACAATCCAAAATAACGCTATAATCCTCACAGATTGAAGCCGCATTTGAACTGGTGAGTGGTGTGAAATAGGTCCGGATTTCAACATTTGGGTTCAGCTCTTTTGCATACATTGCTGCACTTTCACATTTAGGCATTCCAACTGTTGCTCTTGAATGAATAATTTGCCTATGCAAATTGGAGATTTCCACGCGGTCGCCATCGACAATGCCGATCTTGCCGACTCCAGCTCCTACAAGATAAGCCAACGCGGGAGAGCCAAGGCCACCTGCACCAACAACAATTGCTGAGGAGTACTTGAGGCGAACTTGACCTTCAAGGCCAATCTGAGGGACAATCATTTGCCTTCCATACTGTGAATATTCTGACGGATCGAGGTTCATACGCCACAAGGTAGGGTGGCGGGCAATTTGAGGGGGCCTTCAGAATCAAACGTTATGAACATGCACAGGAAAAATAATTCATATAAAACTTCTACGATATTGCGGAATTATTTGAAAGAATCGAGTCCTCTTGAAGGGAATAGACCACAATGAGATAATAAGATTTTAGTATAGTATTATTACCACACCGCCCTAGAATTCTACATCATTCCTTATTCTACTACCCGCACTGCTCAGCATTGATATTTGTGCAATATATTTAAGTTGTGTTAGTCACTTGCAAGCTACGCATGGGACCGGACCGGTGAGTAGCGTCAGAGCGCCAATTGCTTCCAGCTGAGCATAACTTCAACATGGGTATGATTATAGAAAAAATCAAGAGGTCTCAAATGACTATGACACTATTGTATTAGGTCGACTATTGAGAATATACGACACCATATTTGTTGCTGAGCTGTGCACTGCGGCAGTTAGCAAGCAATCACGGGCTCAGAATCTACATCTCCATCGAATATATCAACTCCTTTGAATATGGGCTCAGATGGTACGATGACTCGTTTGATGTTTGCCTTAATCTTAACAATGTTGCCAATTGTATCTAGCTGTTGTACATCAGCGGTACTGAGATCATGAACGTTAAGATTAGTTTTCATCGTATTCAGATCGGCGGTAGTTTGAGGGAGAACTGCGACACCACGTGCGAGATTCCAACTCAGCACGGCTTGATCCGGGCTAACATTGTGCTTGTGAGCGATTTCTTTGACAAACGGATCTTCAACGTCACCTTCGCCAAGAGGAGAAGATGCTTGAGGTACTATTCCCTTTTCTTTGCAAATATCCACTAGCCTATTTTGAGGCAGATCTGGGTGGAGTTCAGATTGGTTAACAGCAGGGATAACATCAAGTTTATTATCAAGTAGTTTAAGAAGTTTAGAGCTCGAAACATTGCACACACCTAATGATTTGGCTTTAGATTTTGGCAGTTTCTGGAATTTTTGCCAAATCTTTTCAAGGCCATAGTCCTGATCAACCTCATTACCGCAAGAGTCTGAGTAGTTAGGGTCTCCAGGTGTAGCAACTGGCCAGTGAACAAGATAGAGGTCAACATAACAAGTGTTAAGGTTGCGCAGAGACTTGTCCAGTGCGGCTTCAGGATCATATGCTTGAGTTACCCACATTTTCGTCGCGACAAAAATACTCTCCCTGGGAATTCCACTATCGCGGATGGCTTTGCCAACATGGTTCTCCGCTCCAGAATGGAAAGAAGTATCGATAAGACGATATCCCGACTTGAGAGCGTTCTTCACAGCATCGTAAGTTTCGTCAGCGTTGATTCCATCAACTGTGAATCCTACTGAGGGAATCTCCGCCCCTGTATTCAGAGAGAAAGTAGTCATTTTATACACGATCCCTAAGGGGAAGAACAGATTCTTATATAGTACCCGAAGTGAGGCAATGCGTACCTAGAGTAAGGCGCCTTAGAGCAACGTTAACAGTATTCGCATGTGAAACTCAAAATGATCCAGAGGCAATTGATCGAATACGAAGGGAGTACAGGGATTCACGCCAAGAATAAAGTAGCTAATTTTGAGTATATATGAACCTAGTGATAGAATTTGACAAGAGGGCATTCTCAGGCTGCATAGCCGAGTACATGTTCTGCATAGTTTGGTTATTCATGTTATTAGACATAAATGTTTATGGTTGAATTCGTTGTGGTCTACGGAATATGGATGGCTTTTATAGTTGGTTGTAGTAATCATATTAATGAAGAGTTTTTACTCCGGATGTCCGGATAGAGTTTGGTAGACCAGTGATGTATGATCTAGATTCTTCTCTCCCGAGGTGGGTCTATGCAGGACCTTGCAGTAGAGTACTGTAGCCTTACTTATAGAATAGTTCGCTATTCAACAAGTATATGTTTTAGTTCATACTTGATTTCATATCGAGAGTTCAATGTGAGCTACTCGACAGAATGCAGGTCATGTGCCCCACCTTGCTCAGTCTTGAAAACCGAGATCTGTGGATGTTTGGTCACTTGAAACGTAGCTGAACATGGAATCGAGCGTTATACGGGAAATAACATATATGTGCTTCCTGTTATGGTGCTTTACACGCCACCGATTGGAGCGAATTGTAGCTCGATGCATGGTAGAGGGGTGGGCCTGAAAGCGCATTGCTTGCGCACCCTCGCCCTTGCCTCGTAGATCGACAGGGAGCGAATCGCAATGACAGAGTTATCGCATATTGCTACATCTAAGAATAGAAGACCAAGCCCCAAGAGCCTAGCACAAGCCCAAAAGTAGTCTAAGCTAGGACACTACGATATGACTTTGAAATTATTTGTAAATACTTTTTAAAGATGATTTTAGAGCAGATATGTATGCTGAATTCGATCAAACCAACTTTTGCTTGGTGAAAAAGCCACGCAAATGATGGACTTGCCAAGCGCAAGTGGCGACCAAGACCAAAATCTGGAGAACTGTCAAACGCGAAACTTTTGAGTTTGTTAACTCACTTTGGTCACGGAATGCAGCCTCACGCTCTCTCATCAACATTTGTTCGCGGCGCAATGTGATAAGTTTACGGTTAATCTCTGACACGCGGTCGCTAACGGAGCCGATCGCTTTACGGGACTTGGGGTCGAGCAAATTGCCAGTTCCAAGCACAAAGTCGAGCTCGATCTTAACCTTGTTCTTGTGGAACCAACCGTTTGCCAAGGGTCTGTAGCAGACTTTGTGTTCACCACCGTCGTGAGCTACAAACTCAAATTTGCCAAAGGGGCTATGCTTTTGGGAATAAACGCGGTGGTTGTTGTCAAACAACTCGTCAATGCTAATTTCTACTTGGAGAGTATCGTCACGGACCCATTTACCACTGTTTTCCTCAAATTCCCAAACCGAGTGCTTTTCGGCGACCATAGCGTCTTTTCCTAATTCGAGGAGAAAGCACTGAGGCTCGTCACCTTCGTTCATATAGAAATGCATTGCCAAACACCGCGTTAGCAGCGTGAACAGCAGAAACGTGTTCATGATGACAAACTGGCGCGTCCTGTCGCAGTTAATGAAGAGGCATGTGTGGCGCCCGCCACGGCTCAAACTGCGCATGACAGGAGTGGGTACTTGGGAGCAGGTGGTAAATGTTCATGCGCCACCAGTATACGATCTATATCGTCTTTTTGGCTCAATCGTAATAATGACGCGGACTAGAGAAAACACCCCAAAGTATTATTTAAGTAGCGTACATTGTAGAATTCATGATGCCTAGTCAAGCTTGGAAACATGCTCTCTTTTGTGGCCGCTGATTTCACGAGAAGGTGCACATCTCTGGCGCACTGGTGAATACAGTAGTAAATGAGAGGGCTTAGTGACGACCAAGTGTAGAGAAATTAAGCTTTATTTTGAATTACAATCTACTCAATTTCTACATACATACCAACCCATAAGTGAAGCTAACTACATTTACAGTTGTTTCATTCGTCCTTTGAAGCTTGTCCAACGAAGTATACTATGCAGCATACGTCACTGTGAGGCGTCTGTCACCAAATCTACAGCCATTAAGCTCGCCAATCGCATTGGTAGCATCCTCAACGCTCACCGTCTCAACAATACCACAACCAGCACTCTTTCCATTTCCAAGCATTTGTACCCGAGCAGATAGAACAGGTACAATTGAGCCCACAAGTGCAGAAAGCTCCGCATCACCCGTACTCCACGGCAAGTTTGTGATAAACAAGCATTTTGAAGGCGGAGTCGTAGCGACGGCAGGAGCACTGAGTGGCCGTTCTTCTTGAGGTAAATCTCTGCGAATACGAAGAGCTCGACCATCGAGCTGCGAACCGTTTAGGTTGGCAAGTGCTGCTTCAACTCCATCAGCATCCTCAAATACAACCGTGCCTCGACCCTTGGAGCGGCCCTGATAGGTATGTACATCGGCCCGCAACACATTTCCTACAGTACGGAAATGGTCCTTGAGGTCAGCCCAAGACGTTGTGTACGCCAAGTTCTCAACAAAAACTGCGTTAGGGATTCCGCCTTTGGTAAGGCTAAACACGGGAGCGCCACCACCCAAGGGCTCGCGGTCTTCGCGGACATAAACAGGACGGCCTCTAAACTCAACATTATTGAGCTGGTCCATGGACGCTTGGGCGGCCTCTCCGCTGGCATATTCAACGATTCCGCAACCTCTAGACTTGCCATTCGCTAATAACAACACATCGGCGCGCAGAACCTCGCCAGCCTGAGCCATAAAGTCTTTTAATTCTTGCCATTTAACGTCATAAGCGAGATTGCCAACAAACACCCGATTGGACTGAAAGTCTGCTGTGCTTGACATGACTAAGCGCACTCACTGATGATCCACACTGATATCTTGGTGGCTGCCATTGATGTTGGTCATTGGATCCAATGGGCCAAACACCCCAAGGCAGGAGCAGTAGTATATTTTGGAGGAATTACACGGGATTCTTTTGAGGGCAAACATGTCGTGTCGCTCAAATATGATGCCTATGTTCCACTGGCCAAAAAGACACTCGAGACGATTGCCAAAGAAGCTGAGTCTAGAGATGGAGTGCAAAACGTTGTGTTAATCCATCGTATTGGAGCTGTCCCTCTGTCGGAAGAATCAGTATGCATCGTTGTTGCGGCCGGTCACCGGGGTCAGGCATGGAGCGTTGCTCAAGAGATGCTCGAGCAAGTGAAAAAGAGTGCCGAAATTTGGAAAAAGGAAGAATTTGACGATGGTGAAGAAGTTTGGGTGGAGGGGGTGCCGAGGTGCTAGGCACTGCTTCCCTTGTCGGTTGATTGGTCTGCCATGGCTCAGAACTGGGGCGTTAAATAATATTTTATCCGTTTATTTATATCCTAAAATACTTTTGACATGTGAAATAAAGCACCCACTCATTTAAATATAACAGTAGTCATTTTATAGTATCATGATTCATTTGTGCGTATTGGACTTTGCATTGCATAGTGGTTGGCCGTTGAGGCGCTCCAACCGGCTTTCTATGAACGCTCTAAATTGGCCGACATTGGAGTAACTCAGGCACACTGGACTAAACCTTATGAGAAATTGTTTAGTTTCTCAGTAATCTCTCTCTTTAAGCGCTCCATACTCAGGAGTATGATGGAGTTGAGTGAAGTTGAGTGACGTCATGCAGTATGCATAATAGCAAGGTTGACAACTCCCTGCATATCTCTCTTAGTGATATTTATATTCATTGACAGTGTTGACAGTCTTTATACTGCCCCAAACACTAATTCTTATGCGCAATATGCTACAATTCACGTCCGCCTACGGACGAGGAGCAAGTTAAGGCTCAACCTCACAGAAGGAAGTTCTGTTGGTTCTTTTGAGATAATCACTACAGGACGAAAGGCTAGCCCAAGAAACTATGGCCATTTCCATACTCTAATCAATAGTTCTATATCATCACTCAAAACTATACAGACCATTATGCAACGCCACTTTTTATAACCAGCTTCTAGATTCATGCTTTGCACTCAAGATTTTTGCTTGTGTATGGATATTATTCAAAAAGTCTGTGTATCGAGCCTGGCCCTGTGAATCGTCTACGAGCATTCCAGTAACGATGTATTCTGCACCATCTAGTTCTTCACGGGCCATTTGAATAGGAACCCATGGTTTGCCAACACGTGCAGCGAGCCAGTCGCATAGTGCGCGTGTTCTCATATTGATATCTGTACCTAGAACGGGAATTTGGTCCCAGTAGGCACTGATTTCGGACAGCTCTTTGACGCCAAATAAATCAACCAGAAGTTCCTGGGTGATTAGTTTAGAGACGTGAATAGTGATAGTCTTGCCGTTAAACATGAGATTGCAACTGTCAAGTGCCAACCGAGATGCATCAACCATCACAAAGTCTTCAAAATCTGTGCCATCAAAGCTAAATAATTGCTCCACAGAATAAATACGAGGATATAGTAGCAACGAGAGCTCATCAGGGGATGCTCGAAAGAGATCGAATGTATTTATTGTACGGCCGTCTACTGAGTACGACCGCTCGCTAATTACAACGCTCTTCAGGAGGGCATTTCCATACGGCAAAAGGCATCTCAGAGCGGTTGGCATCAAAAGCTGTGAAGGAGGAAGGGGACCACCAGCATATGAGCGACATGCTGCGAAAATTTGATAGTACTTATCAAGAATTCCTTTGCGAATGTCTTGAAGAGGCACCTCAGGCAATTTGGTCAGTGCTTGGCGAGCAAGAATACCGATACACGCATCACTATCGACAAACTTGAGAACATTCTTGAACTGGTCGGTAATACCTGCTGGGATGTTTGACACTCTTACACATGGCTCACCTTGAGTGTCTGTATATAATACCGCTACCTGAAAATACGCATCGTGACGCGTATCAAGTACCCTATCATAGGTAAAATCTACTGCAAAACAGGAATTGCGATCCATTATACCAGTAGGACCATTAGAATTGACACCCCAGTGATTGGCAACTTGTAGGCCAAGTGATGTGCGGACCTTAACTGTGCAATTTGTATAAGTAGGATAGGAACACACATTCAATAAATCAGCCGCAAAAGCTCTAGCGTCACGCTGAGCGACATATCGAGGATAAGCGTTAAGAGTACCTCCTGATTTTTTAGATACAAGGCTCATTGTGGCTAAATCACAGTATCCGGTAGGGAAAACGAACAAGTCACACCCAGCGCCTTGACTGGCAAATTTATCAGCCAAATCACGATAAAATTGCGACGGCGTCAAGAATAGCTGTGGTTCAGGATCGTGAGCCCCTTTTGCTCCTGCAGTATATGTCCGGGTATCACGTCGCTCTAGCGCACCTGGTTCAACACTTGGCATCGTAGCAGTAATAGCAATGACGCGACCGCCTCTCAAATCTAAGGCATTTAAGCCAGCTTTAAGTGCACCTCCAAAGCATGAGTTAGGTTCCCAATTTTCCTTGAAATAGGCAGGTAAGTTCTTGAGTAAAGCCTCCAGATTTGCGGGACACTCATAAGGATCAAAAAAGATATCTGGAGGAATTACAGGGTCTTCGACATCGTACTGGACCAGCATCTCAACTTGTTCATCCTCGTTCTTACCAAGGCGATATAAGTGGAGTGCCTTTGCAAATGACATGATTGCAACTTTTGAACCAGGGGGTAAACTTTGCTGGGCATAAAGAACCTCAAGAATAGCTTCACCCGCTGCAATGGGGATACCTTTATTGAGAGAGTCGCGTGTAACATCAATCATGAAAATGTAAAGGGGGAGTGACTTTTTACCTGTTTGATAAAGCTTTGGCAATTTGATGTCATATGAGCCAAACGAAAGCTCCACTCCTCTGGGTCGTTGTTGGTTGGCGTCTGTAGGTTGATAATACCAGTCAGGTACTTCAGTGGAGAAATGACAGAGATTGCAAACCATAAACGAACCTCCTTTGGCGAACTGAGTACCAGGATTAACATAAGCCCTACAACGGCCACATCGCGGGACATCGGGTAAGTTGCTGAAATCAACTATTTCTGGTTGAGCAGCAAATGGTTGAGCAATTAACCCCAGAGGTAGCGATGTACGATCTCTGAGGGCCTTTGTAGATGGCAAATTATACATTGATAGCCTTAAAACATGGGGGTCTGCAATCCCCTGATCAACAATAGCGTAACGCGTATCGGCCAATGGAGGTGTGGCATGTTCAACCGTACGGAATTCCCCAACCGATGATTGTGCCAGTAATCGTTCAGCCGGCAAATGCGGGACAACAGCGGCTTGCGAGTTGTGTTGTAAAGGATCCAGCGCTCGCAACTCTCTAGGGACGGCCTTTCGCGGTAACGCCGCAGCTGCAGCTGAAGCAGCATATTCTATATTTAACTGATCAAGCTCAGGCAGGTCATATTCAACTGGTTTTACGGGGTTGACATCGTGAAATGCCCTTTTTGGCCTTACCATAGGTTAAACTACAGATCACTACTAATCCTCTACGAAGGGGCGTTAAATGAATATTCACGTTCAACCTTACAAATTCTAGTGGTGAACGATGAATACCATTTCTTTTTGCCACATTTTTGAGCAAGTAAATGACTGCTATTATTTCGCCAATTGCTAATATCCTCAAGACTTTTCCAATATGACACAGTGATGCCAATATCTTGGCGCGCAGATTCTAGTCCCAAGAATCCTGCTTGAGAATGGGCCAACTCGATCATTTTACTGCTCATTGACTCGTAGCCTTCGTCTACTAAAGTTCTGGTGCTTGTAAATATCACTGCATAGTAAGGAGGCTCCATATAGTGAGTGTATCGTTTATGGATTCGATCTATAGAAAGCTTATATATGTTCTGTCTCACGGGGTAGGCGAACTGATTCTTAATCTGCATACTTAGATAATTATTAGTCTTTGCAAGAGCTCCTAACATGAAAAAAAAAAACTTGACGAAATGAGCAGGTGGGTGCAAAAAATACTCCGTTACAGGGAATTGAACCCTGGCTTCCGCGGTGAGAGCGCGATGTCCTAGCCACTAGACCATAACGGATTTTTTAATTTTGAAAAACACTTGCTTTTACGAGCACAAACTTATGGCAAATTGTGGCGTTAAAAACATGACAAATTTTTCGAATCCTCGAAAAACGCGTGCTGCAGGCTCAAAACGGCCTCGTTTTGCCCCATTCTTACCTTCTAAGAATGCCATTCCGTCTCCGAAACCTACTGACCGCGTTGTAGCGTTCCAAGCTACCTTTTTCGACCGATCCGGAAACCTTTGCGAAACGCCCGAAATACTCACCGCTGCTGCGGCTGCTTTCGAGCGAAAACTCAAAACTATTCTGCCGAACCGAAGCAATACCCCGGAAAACCGTTATGTCTTCCAGATATCTGCTTTAGGTCTTCCAATGATCTTTATGCTCGCAGATTTTGCGACTTCCCTCCCCAATGTGATCAGGGTGCCTAGCTTCGATCACTTGGGCACCAACTTCCTAGTGACCTCGATGTCACTTATACCTTCCGAAGCTACTCACCTGCGACTGCGTATTGAGAAGCTGGATGGCATTAACGCCTTGTGGTCTGAGGACGACTCCGCACCCCCGCCGGTGGTGGATAAGTACGTGAGAGAGACTCTCAATGGATACCTGCTTAACTGGCAACTGGAAACAGCAGGCTCTACTCGCCCTGACGCCCCCCGCTGCCAGGTCGGTGCAAGCTTCCGTGTACTAGTCCCTAAGGATTCGGTAGTGGAACGTTGGGCAGATCCTTTGCATCTGGTCTCGGTCCTTCCGGAGTCGTGGCAATTTATCTGTCCAGCGTGCCGTCACCAAGGCCATCAAATGGCCGATTGCCCCAATGTGCACCCTTGTACTCATTGTGGGTTGAAAACCCACCCTCCCTCGAAATGTACGGAGAAGGGAAAGAAGAAGACTACTATGCGGAATGCTACTCAAAGTGTACGCATAGTAACGCAGCGGATGGATGGATCAACGCCACCTGCCAGTCAATCCTCTGCGGAGGAAAGCGACCAGGCCCTCGCCCTTACGAGGATCGAGAGTGTGCCCACCCCAGAACCGACTTTCTCTATGTCGGCAAGCGACACCGATTACGAGTCCGCTGATGAGACTGTGGAGCTTCCATCACGCCCCCACCTGAGGCTTTCAGAGAGCGAGCACACTCTATCTAGCAGGTCTGCCGCGCGCCCGCAACTACCAAAACGCCATTCGGCCGAGAGGATAACAAAGTTAACCACCCACATGCCGCAAGTACAAGCTGATACTGATACTGAAGAAGATAGTGCACCCAGTTCTCCAGAGACTAACTGGATCCTTGTCTCCCCACGTTCACCGCGCTCAAAGAGCGCGCGAGTACTGCCTAGCTACAGTGCCGTCGCACCATCAGCCCCGCTGAGACGCCAGTCCACTCGCCGCTCCACGAAACAAAGAATAAACTACCGCGAGGACTTTTCCTCAGATAGCTCGCATAATGACAGCTAGTCTATTCCGGGTAAAACTGATGAACTTTGGGCAAAAGCGCCTGTCCAATGAAATACTCGCGGCTCTGCGTAGGCCATATGTCAATGTTGTACTGGTGTCAGAATTACAGCTGGACGACCCTGAAGCTCGTACCGCCTGCAGAGAGCACTGGGATAGCAAAGACACACATCAGAAGCTAGTTACCAACCCTTGCTCAAGGGCGGGTATCTTCTTCAATTTTTCAGGGTATAAAGACCCACCAAAGATTACAGTAGACAAATCCATCCCTCCAACACTTTTAAGATGGATTGCTGCGGCTACTTTGACCTTTGCAGACGGCTCTGAAACGCTTTTTGTTGCGGTTTATACCCACCAGGATCGTACAAGGGAAAGTGTTTCATTACTGACAACTCTTTGGGCATATCTGGAACTTCACAAACATCAAGACATTGTTATTGGCGGAGATTGGAACTGTACCCTCTCTCGCAATGATGCTCCGGAAGCCGGGCAAATTGATCATACTACATCGAAGACTGCTCGCAAACTTGAGCGCCTATTGAATAACTTTGAGCTCATGGATGTTCACCTAGTCCTAGAACCCAAGACCACTATCACGACCAATAGAGGTACAAACGGCACTCATAGGCGCCTTGACCGCCTATATGCTACACAAAAATGGTCAGCTAAAGCTAAGAAAGTCTCGGTAGCCGCGCAAAATTTTCCGCACTCCCATAAAGCGGTCACTTTCGACTTCCGCACATACCTAACCCGTGAAGTCCCTTCCACACAAGGCAAAGGCTACTGGAAACTATTTTATGAATTAATAAAGGACCAAGACTACTCTATCGTTATCAACACCATTATTGCTTCGGCTTACCATAAGGCACTAGGAGACTTAGAACTGGTGTCCACTTCACCGCTCTCTGGCCCAGCTGCTAAATTAACCACAGTCGAGCAATATGAAACCTTTAAATCTCACCTGTCGCATGAACTGAAACTGCTCTCGCGAGCCTGGCACCGAACCTTATCGCCCAACCCCAAAAGCCTTTTAGCGCTCCAGGACGAGGCTACTCTCTTACATGCCCATCTACCTTCATTCCTTCGACCGGAATCACCAGCGATGCTCTATTTAAGTGCTAAAGCCCGACGCAGTCGCAGCCATATCAAGGAAGTTAATGTTAATGGTACCCCAACTTCTGAACCGCAGGAAATGCTGGGAGCTTTTAATGCTCTTTTTTCTACAATATATGGTGCTACTGACAAACCGATGGAACGAGATATTACGGGCTTTTTGCAACAACTGGCCCCCCCTGACTTTACGGCCGAGGAATCGACGTTGTTGGCGACCCCCCTTACCCAAGAAGATCTGGACGCAGCGGCTTTCCGATGCCGAAAGAAAGCGGCCCCAGGCCCCTCAGGCCTGCCTATCGAATTTTATACTACTTTTGCCACGCCCATGATGCCTATCCTAGAAATGTTCACCGAGGCGGCACTGGCTCAAGGCGACTTTGGAACCAGCTCTAATTCTTTGATGCGGGTCATCCCCAAAGCTAAAGGTTCACTGGAAGCCTCCAAATTTCGCCCCCTATCACTCATGAATGCGGACTTGAAAGTCATTATGATGGCGCTCACTGAAAAGGCCAATGCCGTAGCCAATTCTATTATTGGCCCCGATCAAACTGGCTTTCTTCCAGCGCGGAATGGCTTGCGCAATGTTGCATGTGTTCAGGCGGTTTTGAACTATGAAACTGTGATGAAACCATACGCTCAGCCAAATACGCCAAGTCCAAGGCCCACCAACCTCGTCTCGTTAGACTTCGAAAAAGCCTATGATAGACCGGCCCGCGACTACTTATACCGTGTCATGGAGAAATTCAATTTCCCCAGCTACTTTCTCAACTTAGTGAAGGCTTCCCTGACAAACACACAAACGAGCATCCTGGTAAATGGCCACATTGGAGAGCCCTTCATTACTACGACTGGCGTTCGCCAAGGTGATCCTCTAAGCCCCTTTCTGTTCGCTCTATTACTGGAACCCCTCCTCTCGCACATTCGCAAGGCACGCTGTGGCCCCAAGATATCTTTTCCCTATATGGAGGCCCAGTCCCATGAGCCACATGACCAATGGAATGGCGACTGCAAGGAACTACTAACGACCTACAACGACTCGTGGTCGCTCCCTACGCAATTCTCTGTCTCGGCTTTTGCTGATGATGTAGTACTGGCTGTCTGCTCTTCGCGCGAACTAGGCATAGTGGAGAAGATTATAGAGGCATACTGCTTGGCCTCTCGATCGCGACTCAATAGTGACAAGACAGTTTTTATCCTTCCCAGTATTGATGTACCGAGCTACCAGGATGGTCTCAGGCCCTCTTCACTACTAAGGAATTCCCCCCGGGTAAATACCGTCGACGACGAGGTTACAATACTGGGTATCCGAATCGACTTCTTTGGCAGAACAAGCCAGTGGTCTAAACTCATCACGCATGTGGAGCACACGCTGCGCGGATTCTACTTCTACGGGGTCTCCAGTGCTACAGCGGCGCGATGCATCAATACCTTTGTTCTCTCGAAACTGGTCTATGTCAGTGCGGTTCATGCACCGACTAACACCGAGGTGAAGCAACTCGAGGAGCTAATAAGCAGAAAAATGCGAGGCGGCATGAGGTGCCTCCCTTTTAGCTACTCGACTCTGCAGCTCCCGCGAGCACAGGGCGGCCTGGGCCTGCTAGATCTTCATGCAATGGCCACAGGACGCCAAGCGTCGTACTGGTACCTACACTTTCTAGAACCGAGCTTTGCCAGAACTTTACTACTTGGTGACCTCCAGGAAAAGCTAATCAGTATTGGCCGCAAACGAGCAGAGGACCGAGCCCTCAACGATGCGTCCCCACCCCGTGGCGTGACAAGCCAGAGCGGAGTAGTCCCTCTTCCAATGGAACAACTACACCCTTTCGCATGGCTGGGCCAATTC